>JAVJHY010667688.1:0-73886 GCA_035593235.1 Phascolosoma agassizii | reverse complement strand
GGTCGGGGCTTGGCTGCGGAAGCCACAAGCGCTGTAATCCAAGTGGCGTTTGATTGCTACCCCGAGCTGGTCAGAATTCGAGCGCACACTAACGCAGAAAATCTGCCGTCTCACCGCGTTTTGGAAAAACTAGGATTTCTGCAAGAGGGAGTCCTGAGAAGAAACCAGTTTGGGAAAGGGCGTTTTACTGACGAAGCGATCTTCGGTTTGTTGCGCGAAGAGTGGCGCGGATAACTTCCGCAATTGGTCGTTAGCTTTGGCGCGCGGCTGCTTACCCGCGAAAACCCTGTATATTGTGAGCTAATTCACACCAAGCGGCAAAGCAGCCGCCCGCTCAGGATTGAAAAGCCACTGTTGTGTGCCCACAGCGGACCTCATATGGTTGAGTTAGTAGTAGTCGTTTACCGCTGATATGGCAGGTTTTAGGATCAGACTTCTATAGAATTCGGTTGGAAATGGAACCGACGTAGAGCTGCCATTCAACACTGAAACATCTTGTTCTTTTTCACCTGTAATTTTACATGCTGTCAGATATCCGAAATTGTGCCCTGGCATAATTCCCAGACCGTTCAGGGCTGCGGTTAGATACACGTTACCCTCACCGATCGTCTCGACGACTGGTTTAAGAAGAATGGTGTGTCCAGTTACACCATGCCAACCGTGATCAAACGCGATACCTGAAAGACTGGGGTAGTGTTGCTTGCATACCTGCTCTGCGAGCTCCCTGGCTCCCGATAGGTCAGCCCATACTTCAGTGTTAGAAATCGCATAGTTGAGCGGTAATCTCATGAAGAAATGTGAGTCGGGTGTTAGGCCAAAAGTGCAGGCGATTAGCTTATTGTCGAAACGCAATCGCCATCTGTCCAATCCAAGTTTCTCAAGCTCAGCAGCGGACAGTCGCCGAGTCGCAACCGTAAAATGATGAATGGGAAAAATAAGGTTACGGGCCACGTCCAACCTAGGCGTGTACGCATTCGTTGCGATTACCAAATAATCGGATTCAAGCGAACCTTCAGGGGTCTGAATTCGCGGGCGTTTGCCGTGCTGGATAGATAGTGCGGGTGTTTTCTGGTAAATCGTTACTCCTGCATTAGCCGCAGCTTTGACAAGACCATGCATCAGTTTCGCTGGTTGAATTGTCGAGTATCCTTGCTTTTCAATCGCTCCAAAGTAGTGGCTTGTACCAATTCCCGCATTAAGCTCGGCGCGGCTGAGCAGCCGCTCTTCTTGTTTTAGCTGTGAACGTGCTTTTTCTACATCCGAATCAGAATTTAATGTGACCAAGGTACGAACAGGGTGGAAATCACATTCAATGTTTTCTCTCTCAATAAAGTCTCTGAGGCGCGCTAAACCTCGCTCACTGAATGCAGCATCGGATATGCCAGGGCTACCTGCCGACACCGCACCGGAATTACGAGAGCTCGCACCGGACCCCAATTCCTGCGACTCAACCACTGCTACAGACAGTTTCGGACGTAGCCGCTTGAGATGGTAGGCACATGATAATCCTGTGTACCCACCTCCGATTATGGTGACGTCTACCTTCGCTGATGTTTGAAGGGATGGATAGTTTGGAATAGTTGGTGCTGTGCTCGTCCACAAGCTAGGTTCGCGTAAAGCTTCGGGCTCAACGCCTGGTGTATCTCGAAAGAGCGTGGCGAGTCCTGGGGCAGCAATTGCGGAGATACTTCCCGCTACGATGACCTTTCTGCGAGAGAATTTAATATCGAATCCAGCATACTGTTAGAGAAAACCAACACAGTATATACACTCGCAAATATTTGATTATGCTTTAGGCATGAAGTTCCGGAGTTGGCCGACAACTGCCCAGGCCGTGTAATAACGCGTAAACGCTGGATAAGACTTCGTTGAGCCGACATCAGATTGATTCTCAGCTCTGCTTAGCTGCGCTTAGTGAACCGATGTTTGCTCACCTCGCTTCAGAGTGTCCCTCAGGTGGTGGCGTGAAGGCGCTGGTTGCCGGCTAGGTAAGTAAATATCAAGAACAAGAGCTCGGTGTATGCCCGTATCTTCTCGATTAGGGCTGCGACACCCATGATGTTCATAACCCTTTTTATATTGTAGGCAAGAACATGCAGACTCATCTCCGTGCTGACCCTGTTCAACGTGACGGTCTGAAAGTGGGTATACCCCATCCACACTTTCAGTGTGCCAAACGGATGTTCTACCGTGTTCCGACGCAACCGCATTTTCTCAGGGTCCTGATCTAATCGCCGTTGCATGGCGTCCAGGACGTCTTCGTGTTCCCAACGCTTGATCCGCCGTTCTTTGCCCGTCGTGCATTGCGCTTTGATATCGCAGTTAGCGCAAGCAGCCCCATTAAAGTAGGTATGCAACCTCTTGCCGTTCTCGACCGTTGATCGGTGCCAGATTAAACGTTGACCGGCAGGGCATTGATACTCATCGTCGTCGGCAACGTAGATAAAGTCGGGCTTACCAAAGCGACCTTGAGCCGTGCTGCCTGACGTCAGTGGCTTGGGTATGAAGGGCGTGATGCCATGATGTTCACACGCCAGGATCTCACTCCCGTCGTAGTAGCCACGATCAGCGACTACCGTGAGTTCATCGGACTGCAAGGTCGTGCGTGCAAGATGGGCCATGCTGGATAGTTGTGCCCGATCACTGCCTCGGTTGGTCACTTCATGCGCCACAATCAGGTGGTGTTCCGTGTCGACTGCGGTTTGTACGTTGTAGCCGACAATACCGGTACCCCGGGTCTTCATCGAGCGTGCATCCGGGTCGGTCAGAGAGAGTTGTTGGTCCGGCGCCTCAAGCCTCTCCGCATCAATCTTTTTTAGGCGGACTATCTCCTCCTTTAACGCCTCAATCTTGTCTTTGAGTCGGCCTGTTTTGGGTTCAGCCATGGCGGGTTCCAACCGATCCGCGGTCTCAATCTGACTCAGATAGCGATGAATGCTTTTATCGATCTCGGCCAGTCGTCGCTTCATTTTGGTGGCAGTGAAGTTCCGGTCTCGGTTGTTGGCGGCTTTGAACTTGCTGCCATCAATGGCCACTGTGGCTTCGGCAAAAAGGCCCCATTGGCGACAGAGCAACACGAACTGACGACACACCGCTTGAATGGCTTTGCCGTTGTCCTTGCGAAAATCAGCAATCGTCTTGAAGTCCGGTGACAGACGCCGCGTCAGCCACATCAGTTCGACATTACGTTGTGCCTCCTGCTCAAGACGACGACTTGAATGAATGCGATTGAGGTAACCGTAAACGTAAATCTTCAGCAAAACAGACGGGTGATAGGCGGGACGGCCGGTGTCTTTGGGTTCAACCCCGGTAAACCCTAGCTTGCCCAGCGGCAATGACTCAATGAAGGCTTCGATGATCTGCACTGGGTTATCTTCAGCAATAAAATCGTCGAGATGTTCGGGGAACAACGTGCCTTGGCTTCGGTCTTCGCCGACAACAAATCGTTTCATACCTGCCTCGCTACACAGTAAGAACGTTAGTCTAACAAGACTTTACGTTTTCACACAGGCTGTGCCGAAAGCAGACCCCGATTGAGCGTCCGCTTTGGCGAAATACTGACATAGTTTGTCAGGTCAGATCTGAGTTATTACTGATTAGAACGGGACATCATTCTCTTTCTCGGGCGGCTTAGTCGCTGGCTGTTCGTCTTCAAATACCGTTAAAACCCGTTGTGCGATTCTTAGAAGCTGATCAAACGTGAGAACTACAATTCTCACTAGGTGCGAATTGTAGTTTCTGAGTGCTGAGAGCTGCTGTTGGTCTCCGTCACGGCCAACAATAACTCGAGCACGTATTTTGAGGGTTTCTTCTTGATCTGAGGCTAGTATCGAATCTCGGTTGCGCTCAACCTCTTCAAGATAGCGCGTTACCTGTCCGACTACTTTTGAAAGCCTCGATGACGCGTAGTAGCTTTCGTGAGAAGTATCGAACCGAAAAAGATCAGCATCATCAGCGGTCTTAATTTCGATGATCTCCAGGTAACCATCAACGGTTCTGCGAAGCATGTAATCGAGATTGTCATCCCTCGTCCACGTTCTTCTAGGCAGCAGCTCGCTGTATTCACTTCCAAACATCCAAGGATGTTGTTGTAGGTGTTCTTGAAACCTCTGTTCACCTGTTGAAGAATCCGCAACCAGTTCCATCAGTACCTCATAGGCACGACTATATTCAACCATTTTGGCGGCGGCGGTAATTTTGCGTAGGTTTTCTTGGGAGCTTCCCTGAAGTATCGCTGAAAAATCATCGGCGTCGATCTGTTCAAAGAGGCCCTTAACAACCTCGAGCTTCTCAGCGTCAGCCAGGTTTGGAATAGCTTCAACTATGTTTTCGAACTTCGCAAAGCCTTGGGCCGTCACAACGTGAACCTTGCCAGATTTGCTATCGAGTTCATCGCTATAAATGGCTGCAAGAAATATATGGAGCTTGAGTACTTCATCCGGTTTTTCGCCGCTGAGTCTCACGGATTTATTAGGCTTGTAGTCCCAACCATGTTTTTTGGTTCGATCTATGTGGTCAATTTTTAGTTCGTAGTGGTGATGCTCCTTTGTTGTGGGGTTCAAGATCTGAAGCAGTGTTGCGGCTCTGTATGCTTGCGGCCCTTCTTTAAGAACAGCCTGTGTCACCTTCCCAACATGGGGGTTTCTATCGGCGTTCTTAATGCGCAGTAGAACTTCATTGATTTCAGTGTCGTAAGGTAGAGCCATATCGGTAGTCGAGCCTTTATTCTGCTTTCTTCTTGGTTGTTCCGTAGCTCACTCGAAATGATGGGCTATCTTGAGGCTCTGCGTCTCTGTGATCATAGAGCGTTGTTGTTTGAACATTGGCATGGCCGAGCCATTTCATTGTTCTATGTAGATCAGCGCCATTGGATAAAGCATTGGTCGTTGCCGTTGATCGGGCCGTGTGAGGATGGATATTCACCTCAGCGTCCAAGCCGGATTTTCGAGCGTACTTTTTGATAATCGAATAGATGGTATTGGGATGCAACTTTCGACTGGCCGGTAGATCCGAGCGTCGTTTCACTGGCTGGAAGAGGGGAGTTTTAGAGTCTTCCGGCAATGATGCTGCTTTCAGATAGACTTTTAGTTTGATGATTGTGTCTGGTGCCAGCTCAACCCACCTAGTTTTGTCACCTTTGCCTTTGACTCGAAGCGAAGGGATGCCTTGATTTGTTTGCATGGCATCACTGGTTAGGTTGCTGACTTCCTCACGGCGTGGTGCTGAGTAGAACATCAAAGATAATAAGGCAGCATCACGTTTGCCTAGCAGGGTAGAAGTGTCCGGTTCTTCTAATAGCTTTTGAGTCTGAGCAGCACCTAGCGGCGGGGTTTTCCCTTGGTTGGCTTCTTCATTGGGTCGTTCTACGCCTCTGACCGGATTGTCGTTGACTGCTTGTTCCTCACAGAGAAACTTGAAGAGAGACGACACTGCTGAAAGTTTCCGCCTGATGGTAGCTGATGCGAGCTTCGGGTCTCGAATTTCGAGGACACTTCGCCAGGCGATTACATGGGCTCGTTTTACTTCTCTGAGCCTGGCTAGGTCTTTATCGCTTCGCAGATCTAAGAAATGAAAGAATTCTCGAACGTCCTTTATATAGGCCCGCTTGGTGTTGAGGTTTTTGATATTGCCAAACCACTCAGACTCCGGAGGCACTTCAGCCAACATCTGGAATTCAGCACGATCGAGTACATGATCGCCGCTCGAAACTACCTCGATTTTTGATGGGGTAATGAGATCTTTCATTACCCTACTCTATTGTTGATAACATATTTTATCAACATAATAAAAATGAGTAGGGGAGCGCTATATTCATCCTCGAAAATGTCTACCTATATAGTAGGTCAAAGATTCACCTGGTCCCTCAAAGCGGACCTTCGCTGGTAAGGAATGGCAACCGCCGCAATCTGCCCAGGGTGTGTGAAAACTATTTTGCATAACCGACGTAGCTAAAAAACGCACACTAGAGTTGAATTGTTGGTAGTTCATGTTCGCTGAATCACCTTCCAAGGGAATCTCGTGCACGTTCTGTTTTAGTGCTGGGAGTTTTCACACACCCTGTGCCCATTGCAGACCTCCACTTAAACCGTATGCTTAATTGATATGGCTAGTATTCCTGAAAACGAAGGGCGTTCAGCGTTTGGTTTGAATCCAAGCGGCTACGATGCTGTCCGTCCTGAATACCCCGAATGGTTCTTCGAGATGCTGGTTCAGCATCGGGCGTTATATCCGAAAGCAGCAACATTGGAGATAGGCTCCGGCAATGGACTTGCCACTCGAAAGATTACTCATCTTGGCGCTTCGCCAGTGACACTACTCGAACCCGACGATCGCTTTGCGCCTCTTCTCTCGTCACTCACTGATCATGACGGGCAGCCGTGCCATATCATCCACCAAACCTTTGAGGACGCAGAACTGCCTGCTTCAAGGTTTGACCTTGTGGTTATCGCCACTGCATTCCATTGGTTAGACCCTCTTTCGCGAGTAAATAAGCTGGCTGAGGTGACAAAACCGGGCGGAGCTGTTGCTCTGCTTTGGAACGTCTTTCAGGATATCAATCTGCCCGACCCGTTCCATGACGCTACTTATCCAATACTCCAAGAACTTGCGAACAGCCCATCAGGTGTACCAGACGGCCTCCCGTTTGCGCTAGACAAATCGGCAAGAGAAGCCGAGTTTATGTCGAACAACGATTTCGAATTGGTGTTCTATGCCGAAGGTCATTGGAAGCTATCGCTAGAGCCGCGTGGCGTCCGTTCACTTTACGAGGGGTTTTCCAATATTTCACGGCTACCGCTGCCGAAACGTGAAGATGTGCTCAACCGTCTTGAAGCGGTTGCCAGAATAGAATTTGACGGGCGAGTAGAGCGAAATATGACCTCGCCTATCTACTTGTTTCGACGCGTCTGACAGACCGCTGTTGGCCGCCTCCTGCCTGATAGCTGACCCTAGATCGAAGCACATGAATGACTGCTAACTTCGAATTGCTGACGCGTCGGCTCAACCGCTGAAGCGGACGTAATAGTTGTAGAAATTTGGGACCGAAAGCAGTCGATCCCGGCCAAGAGCTGCCGCGCGACTCTTAATGTCGAATCAACCTACCGTTCTTTGTAATATTTATTGAGTTGATACGTATTACCTAAGGAACAGGAAGGCTTATTCTATGGAGTTGTTTGCAGTGATTTTGAAGACAGTTGTTTGGATCAGTGGGATATTTGCCATCTTGCTCGTCGTCGGCTTCCTCTATCAACTGATCTCTGAAATGTTGGACAAACGAGTACCACCAGGTGAACTCGTAAATGTGTCGGGTAGAAAGATGCACCTATTGTGCATGGGCAAGAAAACGCAGCCAACGGTGGTTCTTGAAGCTGGGGGAGGCAATTCATCAATTACATCACGCCACATCCAGACACAAATATCTGAGTTTGCTCGAGTGTGTGTCTATGATCGAGCAGGCTTCGGATTTAGCGACGCAATTGAAGGGGCTCGAACGTTTGATGAAATCACCAAAGACTTGGATCAACTACTAGACCAAGCGGGCGTCAATCCACCCTACTTCTTGGTTGGGGAATCAATGGGCGGGCTAATGGTTCGAAACTACTACCGCCATCACTCAGAGAAGGTGGCAGGCATCCTTCTTTTAGACGCGGCTGAGGAAGAGCACACTTTTGGCAGATTGGCCAAACTTAAGGATATGCAGTCAACCGCCTCAGCCACTTCATGGTTCGCTCGCATCGGGCTTATTCGGCTTCTGCTCAAACTCGTTCCAGAGAAAGCTGGCATCCCCGCTGGCCTCAACTCCAAACGAAGAGCGGAGATTGTCGCGGAGTATTCTCGCCCCGAGTTCTTTCAGTCTGCTGTTAGAGAGCTGGAAGCGTACTTTTCAACGCCTCTCGAAATGCAGAAATCTGGTGGTTTCGGCTCGCATGGGTCTACACCATTGGTCGTCGTTACGCATGGCAAGCCTCTGACTGGCTCACAAGCGTTCCTCGAGGAGGGATGGCGTGAAGCGCAACTACGATTGACGGCCCTTTCATCGAATTCCAGCCTAGTAGTCGCAGAAAAGAGCGGTCATGCGATTAGCTTGGATCAACCTGAATTAGTGGTGAATTTGGTCCGTGAGCTGGTGGAGCGAACCCAATCGACGGTGGCTCCTTAGGGCAGAGGCTGTGTGAAAACCCAGATTCGCCTAATCTTATCGGCGTACCACGTGCTTGAGCCGATGTGAGCGATGTGAGCGATGTAAACCATGATTACGTACTGCCTACAGAATCAAGCGTTAAAAATATGATCGGTTAGAAGACCGCGGGGGCGGCCTGCTGGTTGTGTTTTTTTAACCAAAAGGCTTCAAGCCCTATGCCAATGTCGCCGACATTGCGGCGATTAGTTTTTTCGGCCCAAGTAGTGACATCATACGTCTCAAGTTATAGGCCAGAACATGCAGGCTCATTTCGGTACTGACGTGTTCAAACCCTCTCATCAATAAATGTGTTGCACCCATCCAGCATTTTATCGTTCCAAACGGGTGCTCTACGGTTTGCTTTCTGACCAGCATGCTATCCGGCATCTCGGCCATGGCATCATCCATTCGGTCGATCTGATCTTGATGCTCCCAGCGCGTTATTTTACGAGGCTGTTTACTGTTAGAACATTGTGGTTTCAGAGGACAGGCTCGGCAGATTGGGTCACTCACCCAATACCGCTTCATGTTTAGCCCCTTCTCCAGGCCGGTAAACCGATAGGGCAACACTTCATCGGCGGGACAAACGTACACATCCCAATTCGCATCGTATTTAAAAAGAGATCGACTAAATATCCCTTTTTTCTCACTTGCCGATGTATCACCTTTGGGTACCAGCGTCACCATACCGGCGTCTTGCGTGTCTTTGATATCCGGACCGCTGTAGTAGCCTTTATCGGCGATCACCGTTAGCGATTCTTGATCGAGTGCAACCTGCGCTTGTTTTGCCATGTGACACAGCTGTCCCCGGTCTTGTTTGTTGGTCACTTCATGAGCAACGATCAAATGGTTTTTGGTATCGACGACGCTTTGTACGTTGTAGCAAACGGCCCTAGTCATCCCCTGTGTTTTCAACAACCGAGAATCTGGGTCTGTGGTAGAAATCTGCTTGTCTGGGTGTTGATCGACGGCTACTGCCAAGGTTTTTAGTTCTTCGAGCCGCTGCCGGAGCTAAGCTAACTTTTCCTCTATGGGTGTGTCATCGACCTGCTTCTGCGTTTCCTGGTCAGCATCAGCCAGTTGCTTTAGATACTCATCAATATGACGTTCAACTCGATCAATATGGAATTTTAGCTTTTTCGGCGTGTAATTATTGTCCTTACTATTGACCGCTTTAAACTTACTGCCGTCAATGGCAACAATCGCATCGCTGAACAGGTTCATCTGACGACACAGACCAATAAATTCACCGCCAATGTTCTTGATGCCTTTGCTGTTGTTCTTTCTGAAATCAGCGATGGTTTTAAAATCAGGTGCCAGGCGACCCAGCAACCACATCAACTCAACATTGCGACCGGCCTCCCGTTCTAGTCGACGTGATGACTGGATACGGTTTAGATAACCGTACAGGAATAACTTGAGCATCGTGGACGGGTGATAAGCCGGGCGACCCGTCGTAACAGGCACCGTTTTGAACTCTAAACTCGACAGATCAAGACCATCAATAAATGCATCGATGACTCGAATCGTATTTTCTTCGGTGATGTAATCGTCTAGCCGATCTGGGAACAACGTCGCTTGCTATCGGCAAGCAGCCTTAATGAAACCGCTCATCGGATGCCCCATCAGCTAGAAAGCATTATTATACCGCTGATGGGGTTTTCACACACCCTGTGCCCATAGCGGAAGTAGCGCTATGGTTTGGGCGTTACCAATTTCGCGCGGAAGAACTGCCTGATTTTGCCTATCACCACATGTGAATTGTCTTTGACGAAGTGGTCATCATTCAAAACTACATGCTCGAACTGATGTGGGAATGAGTGCTCAATTAGTCTGTCCATGGCTATTTGTGCCATCGTGGTCGAAGGCCATATATGGTCGCGGGATACGGAAATGAGCAAGACAGGGCCGTTGATGTTTTCAACTTTGATAGTGCCTGCCTCCACAGCATCTGCTTGCTCTAGGCTATCTCTGTAGAGGTCTGGCCATTCTTCACTAGCGGTAAAAAGCGGGCCTTTTATGAACGGTACGAAGGGAACTTCTTTGCCTTTGTATGACCAAGATGAAGTTTTCTGAAACGGTTTGCTTTGCCAAACAACGCCACTGGGTAGCGACGCAACAACGGCGTTAATCCGAGGTTCTATCGAAGAGAACATCAAGGATAGCTCGCCCCCCTTTGAGCCACCCAAAAAACCTAACCTGCTAGAATCAATATCTGGGTGCTTTTCTAGATACTCAATTGCCGCCTGAAAATATTCCAAAGGAATGCGTTCTAGCTTCTCTGGTAGCCCCTCCGCTCCGAAATACCCTAGTCCAAGAACCGCAGCGCCAGAAGGTGCAAAAGCCGCACCAGAAATCTTAGCAGTGCTCGTTCCGCCCTCAGAGCCACCAACTGAAATAATCACCGGGTGAGGCCCCGGCGTTGTAGGTAAAAACAAGTACCCGACGAGGCCGCCTTCGTTGACGGGTGCGCAAGTGAAATCCTTACCAGGCTCCACGCCTGTGGCTGCAATCATCTCAGCCATTTCTTCTAAAAAGTCGCAAGAAGGAGCCTTCGCGTAGGTTTGGCAGCTTGTAAGCAGCAGGGTGATTACTGGCAGTAATATTTTCATGGTTGGAGTGTATCAAAACTCCACTGACTGGCTGGTTTTGGCCGGAGTACTAAACCGCTACCGCGCTAGCTACGACCGCTAACGGGAAAATCCTGTTATCTTGTGATCTAAATCATATTTAGCAAGACAGCAGACTTAGCCCAACAGGCTGGTGAAGCCCGTTTGGTGCCCTTTTCCGACGGCGGGATTGAGATGCACAGATACTGCGGAGTCGAGCTACCGTCCTCAGTAGGAGACCGATTGTGAGTAACTGGATCACCGTTGACAAGCTATTGCCCAGAGTCGTCTTGCGCCATCCCTCCAAAACGAAGTCGGGTCAGGCAGTTGAGATTCCAACCCACGAACACAAGGGAGCCGTGCAAGCACACCCTCAGTCGCCGGACAAAAGCGAGGTCTACTTTGAAGCTGTCCTCTATCCGAAACCGATTGATATTGAGCAGATGTACTCAGGTCAACGCGAGTTCATTCTGGAAAAGGACGAACGAAAGAGCAACGGGGTTGTTGGCGATTTAGAAACGACGATGCTTTTCGGTAGACACGCAAGCAAGGCGGCAGTGAAGTTCGAGGTGGAAGGCGTCACCTTCGAACGAAGGTTTTATTTTCTAAATGTCGAAGATGTTCCGAGTCCGTTTGGTCTTCGGATAGTTCTCGATCCTCGATCGCCAACCAACTTCGAAATTCTCGATCGATTTGAGATCGGCAACGGCTAGAGAGGTAATGCTCAGCTCATAACTAACGGCCGGTTGTGGCCGTCAAGCGCCCGTTTGAGAAGAAAAATAGGCTAACTTGAATGGCTGCTATCGAGGAACTGGGCCAATTTCGTGTTCTGCATCACAGGGATGGCAAAAGCAGTCACTCGGTGACAGCGCGGGTTGACTGGCAGAATTGTGCCCCAAAGCGGTCCTAGCAGCATGTTTGGTGTTAGCCATATGATGCTAAATCGGCGGCGTGAATCTCGGCCAATGTTTCCTTTGGAACGCGTAATCGATCATCGGTGGCAACAAGCATTCGCAACTGTTCGATGGCGACTTCATCAGCCGAGCTAGATATTGAAGCCAGTTCGTCAATCAGTTCAGTTTCCGAGTACGCGGCATTCTCGTCTGCTGCCGCAAGTCCGTACCATCCCCAAGGCAGTAACTCGATTTTCTGTAGTGCTGCCATGTCTTGGAAAACGTCACCGAAAACTTCGATAAGTCCCCACATTTCAGTGCCACTGACGCCAAACGTGTGCGCATCTGCTCCGTTTCTACAAGCTTTCCAAGCATCACCTGCAACAAGAAATCGATCTCGAGGAACGTCGAGAGTATCAATCTGTATGTCGAATAGCTTCCTCTGAAGATCATCCACTTGTGCATCAACCAGTACCCATCGATTCTCTTGGTCGTTCCAATACTCGCCTACCCAGTGATCTACATGTTTGGCTGGTTCAAAGTAGTTGGCGAACCCACAGCGGACGCGAGACGGGATACCTTTCGAGCGCATAATGGCAACGAACAAAGTAGCGAAATGCCTGCAAACGACCACTACTCGCTCGGACGGTGCACGCGCTGTAAACAATTTGTTCGAGTTAAGCTTTTTCGCCCGCTCAAAAATGGCATTCACACCATGAAGTTGCTTCTCGGCTATCCGTTCCTCCGTGAATGTAACCTTGTAGGCGGGTGCTAGTGCTTCGTGAATCAGCAGACTTTGGACAAGACCAGCGATTTCGGCGGCGTCCGTATGTACGGCATCTACCTCACCGAGAAGACGCCCGATTTGGGTAAACGAACTAGGTTCGGCGTAGTAGGAGAGAAGGTCGGTTTTTTTCATCTTCCAACATCCTGAACAAGGTAAGCGATATTAACAGCCTGTTCCTGCCACCGTCCTGTCACCATGGGGTGATGCGTGGCCGCTTCTTTAATCGGGTATCAAAGTCAAGGTTCCATGTTCTTTTTCCTTGGTCTTTTGTTTTTGTACTTCTTCGTTCATCAAGTTCGTCACTGTGTGGGTCACGCTTCTTTCCGCAGTCGTCCTCACACTTCGAGGCGCTGCACGCATTAGTCAGACAAGGTGGATGAGCCTTGCTTTTGGTCGCGCTTGTTAAGCGCAGCGGACACTTGCGGCTTCATCCAGACTTCGTCCACACCTCCCGTTAAGGAGAGGACGTTCCCGACGAGGAACTGAGTCGTTGAGTGATCTAGATCATGATTGACCGCCTTCAGTTCCCAGCTGGAAATCGGTACCGTCAATCCACATACGATGCATGATGACGGCGAGTTTGCGAGACACAGCCACCAGAGCGCGCTTGCGTCCTTTGGTTTTCATTAGCTGCATGCCCCAAGCTTTGATCGATGAGTAACCCATCGTTCGAGTGAGTAGTGCATTGGCCGCGGCGTAAAGCACGATCCGAACGCCACGGTCGCCGGCTTTGGAGATGCGCCCCATGTTGTCCATCTCACCCGATTGGAAGCGCCGGGGCGTCAGACCGAAGTGGACACCGACCGTTCGAGAGCGCTTGAACCGCGTTGGGTCATCAACAGCAGCCTTGAACGTTAGCGATGAGATGGCGCCGACACCGGGTACCGTCATGAGTCGTTGACAGATGGGATCGTCACTGGCCATCTTGCGGGCACGTCGATCCATCTCTAAAAACGCCGGTAGAGAACTAACCGTGCATCTAACAAGGGCAGCAATGCGTGGGATAACGCTGGATCTAACTCGATAGTCTCACGCACGCCTGCATCGAACGCGCCGTGTTTTAGCTTCGGTGGCAGCTTGATGCCAAAGACCTTGAACAGTCCACGTACCTCGTTCTCGAGGTCGATACACTTGTTAAGCACGGCCTTGCGGCTGGAGAGCAGCGCACGCACATGATGACTTTCGATGCTTTTAACGTGAACGCTTTGATACCAGCCTGTGCGCAGGATCTGGGCGATGCCGCGTGCATCATTCTTGTCGGTCTTATTGCGCATGGCGGCCAACGCGCCATGTACGCCGCGCGCCTCCATGCACACGATCGGATAGTCCGCTGCTTGAAAACCATAGGTCAAGTATTGAGTTAGTGTGCCGGCTTCAAGGCCAACAATTTTGATGTCGTCTCGAATCGGCTGAAGCCAGGCAACGATCGCCTCAACCTCAGAGGGAAGCTTCGCTTCTTTGACGATCTCGCCTTGCTCGTCGATAACGCATGCAGAGACAGATCTTAGTGCCACATCCAATCCAACATAGTAAGTCATGTGCTTGCTCCTGTTTTTGGTTGTTAAACCCTACTAGGAACTTGACCCCGCTGTGGGTCTACCCGATTACTTATGCTCTTGGCCGAGGCTGTGTGAAAACTTTTTTGCGATTCCACAACGGGGAAAAAACACTCGTTAGAGTTGAAGTGTTTACGGTTCGAGCCCACTGAAGCAACTTCCAGGAGGCTCTCGCGCGAGTTCTGTTTTGCAGCTGGGAGTTTTCACACAGCCTCGGCCGCCTCCTGCCTGATAGCTGACCCTAGATCGAAGCACATGAATGACTGCTAACTTCGACTAGCGACCCAGCGAATAAAATTCATCGTTAGGCCGCATCGATGTCAGATTCGCCAGACGGTTGCTCATCGCAAAGAACGCAGCGATTGCGCCGATGTCCCATATATCCTCTCTGCTGAAGCCGGCTTCATCGAGCAACTGGAGATCAGAATCCACAACAGTTTTTGAATCCAGACATACCTTCAGCGCAAAATCCAACATAGCTTTCTGCCGTGGAGTGATATCCGCCTTCAAATAATTAATAGCTATCTGATCGGCTAGCAATGGATTCTTCGCCCGAATCCGCAAAATGGCACCGTGGGCAATCACACAGTAATGACAAGCATTGGCGGCAGAGGTGGCCACCACAATCATTTCTCGCTCGGCTTTAGTTAAGCCACTGTCTTTTTCCATGAGTGCATCATGGCCCGCAAAAAACGCACGAAACTCGTCTGGTCTGGCGGCTAAGGTCATAAATACATTGGGCACAAAGCCAGATTTTTCCTGCACTGTTTCTATTCTTTCGCGAATATCGCGGGGCAGCTCGGCCAAATTCGGCACAGCAAAACGACTGATTGATTGATCACTCTTGCTCACAACTTCGAACTCGCTATCAACAAAAAATCTAAGGTAACATAGGCTAAAACTGCGCAGGGGATACAAAAAAAGTGGACACATCACCAAAACGAGCCGGCTTCTCCAAAAAACGCTTAAACCGAATCACCGACCATCTTAACCGCCAATATATAGAACCGCAGAAAATTGCCGGCTGCCAGCTAGTGGTTTCCCGGCACGGGCAACCCGCCTACTACAAGTCGCTTGGTTTAATGGATATTGCGCGCAACAAGAAGATGACCGACGACACCATCTTTAGAATTTACTCCATGAGCAAACCCATAACTTCGATTGCGCTCATGCAACTTTACGAAAGAGGCCTGTTTCAACTCAACGATCCAATTCATCGGGTGATTCCCAGTTGGCGCGACCATCAAGTTTATGTCTCTGGTGACGGCGACAATCTGAAACTCGCCAAGCCCAACCAACCCATTACCTTTCGTCACATTCTCAGCCACATGGCTGGCTTGTCCTATGGCGCCACAAAACATCCTGTGGACAAAGTGTATCAAGCTAATGGAGTCACCCGAGAAGATGGTGCAACGCTAGCCACTTTCGTCGACAAGCTAGCATCCGTACCACTGCACTACCACCCCGGTGAACAATGGATGTATTCCTATGCTACGGACGTTTGTGGCCATTTAGTCGAGGCGCTTTCAGGCACAACCCTCGATAAGTACCTCGAAGAAAACATATTCAAGCCTATCGGCATGAAGGACACGGCTTTTCACGTCAAAGAAAAGTCCATCAATCGCTTTGCCGCTAACTACCAACGGGACAGAAACAAGAAACTAAAACTCGTTGATGACCCAGCCACTAGCACCTTCCTCACCAAACCCAGTTTCTTCTCAGGTGGAGGTGGTTTAACCGGTACCACTGCCGACTATTTGAAATTTTGTGAAATGCTACGTAATACGGGTGAAAGCGATGGTGGCCGAATCATTGGTCCACGTACACTGGAACTCATGCATAAAAACCACTTGCCCGGTGGTGGCGACTTAGCAAATCTTGCCGTCGGCGCTTTCTCTGAGACCGCCTACGAAGGTGTAGGTTTCGGGTTAGGCTTTGCAAAAACGCTGAGCGACGTGGACGCTGGCACCCTCGGGCCTGGCGACTATTACTGGGGCGGAGCGGCAAGCACTATATTCTGGGTAGACCCGGTGGAAGATATCGTCGCCGTTTTTATGACTCAGTTAATGCCATCAGCCACTTTCAACTTCCGCGGACAACTAAAAAATATCATCTACAGCGCCATCGAGTTCTAACCTGTACTAGTCCACGAGCGCTTGGTACACGCGGGCGCGTAACTCGCGGCGAATGGGATAAGTAGAAGAAGGCATTAGCTGGGTGTAAAAAACTGTGTAGAGCTGCTCCACCGGGTCGAGCCAGAAAAAGGTGCTCGCCGCACCACCCCAGTGGTACTCGCCCACCGAGGTTATAATGTGCGCCTTCACCGGGTCTAACACCACCGCAAAACCTAGACCAAAGCCGATGCCGTCGTAACTGGTTTCACTCCATACCGGTTGACCCATAGCCGCCATATCTTTGTTGTCAGGCAAGTGATTGATACGCATGTATTCAACGGTTTTTCGGCCCAATAAGCGAACCCCATTAAGTTCACCGTTATTCATAAGCATTCGGCATAACTGGGAATAGTCACTCATGCTGGCAGCCAAACCACCACCGCCTGAATAAAGTTGGGTAGGTTGCAAATAGGCACTCGTGGTAGCCGCATCCTGCTCTTTCAAACCACCGCGATCTTCGCCCCCACCCACGGTGGCACGACCGACGTTACTCATATCTGCACCAGACAAAGGACTGTACAAAGTCGCGAAACGAGCGTGATTGGGCGTTGCCACGTGAAAGCCTGCGTCATCCATTCTTAATGGCGAAAAAATTCGTTGGCCAAAGAAAGTGGCCAGGTTGTCGCCAGACCAGATTTCTACCAACCGACCCAGCACGTCCGTTGCAACACTGTAATTCCATTGACTGCCCGGTTGGCACAACAGTGGAATGGTGGCTAACTTTTGTATCTGCTCTTGTAAGGTGCCGTTAGGGCCCTGAAACTCGATCTTGTGCTTGCGGTACTCTGCATCCACAACGTTGGATTGCATGAAGCCGTAGGTGAGCCCAGAAGTGTGAGTCATCAATTGTCGGATGGTGATCGGACTTGCCTGTGGTACCACATCATCAATGGGCTTATCCCCACCTGACCAAACCGGCGTCTCCGCAAATTCCGGCAAATATTTCGCCACCGGATCATCGAGTTGAAAGTGCCCTTCTTCATACAACATCATTGCGGCCACTGTAGTGACAGCCTTAGTCATCGAGAATATCCGTACGATCGTATCCGGCGCAAATCGCTGTCCAGTTTTGATATCCGCGAGACCGGCGACCTCGAAATAGGCTGGTTTACCGTGCCGCCCAATGAGCACACTGGCACCGGCGAGTCGTTGCGAACTAATTTGCGCCTGCAGCCACTCGGTAACTCGGGCAAGACGCGGTGTGGACAATCCAACAGATTCCGGGCTCACAAGATCAATCATTCGGTGGTTTCTCCCACAGGGCGGTTCCGGGCTAGTGACATGGTTGTTTCCTACAGATTCGGTCGTTTTACTAAAATTTCCACTAATAATTTGGCCGTTATCGACTTTCGGACTCGACGCTATCTCAGCCAACTGCTAAAAATAGACCTCGCGCGTGGGGACAACAAGAGAGGATACAAGAAATGAGCAGTATGCTGCCAAAATCTGTCATTATCACCGACGACACAATGCGAGAGGGCTTGCAAATCGAAAGCCCGGATATTCCAGTTTCAGAAAAGCTACGACTGCTCGACGCCATCGGCGAAATGGGCGCCAAAAAGATATCCATCGGATCTTTTGCGCACCCTAAGTGGACACCCTCCATGGCTTGTATCGATGAGATCGCTGAACAGTTCGTCCCAAAGCCAGGTATCACTTACACAGCAGCAGTATTCAATAAGCGCGGCTATGATCGTGCCGATGGTTATTACCCGAAGATCAACGTTCGCGAACGTCGTTTTATGACACACGTAGAACTCTGTGATTCATTCGCTCGTCGCAACTACAACCGTACTCAGGCTGAGCAAATCGCAGGTATGGACGCAATCATCGCCGGCGCCCGTGAAGCTGACGCCGAATACGGTGCCGTGGCTATAGGCAACCCGTTCGGCTCCAACTACGAAGGTGCATTTTCTATGGAGGCGCGCATGGAACTGATCGCTCTCATGATCGATGCATGGCACAACGCAGGTTTTAAAGTGAAGCGCCTGTCCTTCTTAGAGGCGATGGGTTGGAACTTGCCTCATGAAGTAAAAGACACGCTGGTGGCCATTAAAGACAGGTGGCCAGAAATCGAAAATTTTCACATGCACTTGCACAACACTCGAGGTGTGACGCTGACAAGTTTTTACGAGGCTCTACAACTGGGCGTTCGTGAGTTCGATACTTCCTTGGGTGGCATGGGTGGCTGTCCCTATTGTGGCAATGGCCGAGCGGCGGGCCATGTACCCACCGAAGACTTTGTTGATCTGTGCCACGAGATGGGTATTGAAACAGGTTACGATTTGAACAAAGTCATCGCCGCGGCTGCAATTGCAGAAGAAGTCGTCGGCCATTCTCTCTGGGGACACATCTCGAAAGCAGGGCCACGGCCCACGAACGATAAACTCTATCCTATCGATATGCCCTTCGTGGAGACTCTTGAGGAAGCCGCGCACTTTCGCAACGGCGCCTCTGTCTACCAGGACCAGATTTCGCCCTGGCGTGAAGGCGATGCACTCACAAGACCCAGCTCCGTTTAACAGCCGAGCTTAACGCAATAATTGGCGCATAAGACGCCAACATTTTCCGGGGGGACAATGTCGATTCTCGATTCGAAGCTTGATACACGCTCAGAAGACTTCCAACGCAATCGCGCAGATATGCAAGATATGCTCACTACCTTAGATGGGTTGTATGCCGAAGCCGCCCAAGGTGGAGGCGAAGAAGCCATGGCTAGATTGCGCAAACGCAATAAAATGCCCATTAGGGAACGCATTGGCTGGGTGCTAGACAAGGACTCGCCGTTCTTAGAGATCAGCCCCTTAGCAGCTTGGCGTTCGCACTTTGATGTCGGCTCAGGCTTCGTGGTGGGTATTGGGGTTATCAAAGGTGTGGAGTGTGTCATTTTGGGCCATGATCCATCCGTTCGGGCTGGCGCCTTTAACGCTTTCAATTCCAAGAAGCTGATGCGCGGCTTAGAAATCGCACGGGAAAACAAAATGCCTTATGTGCAGTTTGTCGAATCTGCAGGAGCCGACCTACGCGGCGACAGCGGCGGCGATCCGGAAGAAGCACTCAAAGCCGAAGAGGGTCACTTTGCTGAATCCGGCCGGCTATTCTATGAGATCACCGAACTATCGAAGATGCGCGTGCCAACCATATCCGTGGTTTTCGGAGCATCAACAGCAGGTGGCGCCTACCAACCAGGCATGAGCGACTACAACATATTTGTACGCAAGCAAACCATGGTTTCGCTAGGCGGCCCTCCCTTGGTGAAGATGGCCACCGGCGAAGATGCCGACCCAGAGAGTTTAGGCGGCGCAGACATGCACACCAATATTTCCGGATTAGGCGACTACCTGGCAGAAGACGAAATGGATGGCATCCGGTTATGCCGTGAAGTGGTATCTCACCTGAATTGGCGCAAACAAGGCCCCGAGCCCAGCATGGCTTGTGACGAACCTGTTTACGACAGCGAAGAATTACTGGGCATTGTCGCACAAGACCTCACCAAGCCATTCGATATCCGCGAAGTGATAGCGCGGGTAGTTGATGGTTCCAAGTTTGAAGAATTTAAACCCCGCTACGGGCCAACACTGGTCACTGGTTGGGCATCTGTACACGGCTACCCCGTTGGTGTGCTCGGTAATAATGGTGCATTAATGTCCGAAGCCGCCGAAAAGGCAGCTCAGTTTATACAGCTATGCAACCAGATAGACGTGCCGCTACTGTTTCTGCACAACATCACAGGCTACATCGTCGGTACCGATTTTGAGCAGGGAGGTATTACCAAGAACGGATCGAAGATGATTAATGCGGTATCAAATTCCACTGTTCCGCACATCAGTGTGATTGTCGGCGCATCATACGGTGCCGGTAACTACGGTATGAGTGGGCGCGGCTTTAACACTCGGTTCACATTTATTTGGCCAACCGCAAAAATCGCCGTTATGGGGCCAAAACAAATGGCCGGCGTCATGACGATAGTGCAACGATCTGCAGCAGAACGCCGTGGTGAAATATTTGATGAAGATGCAAATGCCAAGCGCGTAGAAAGCGTGGAGCATTGGGCAGAGGAACGTTCGAAAGGCTTGTTTGCGACATCCAGGGTTTCCGATGACGGCATGATCGATCCAAGAGATACAAGAATCGCAGTGGCGGTGGCACTCTCGGCTTGCCATACCACCGAAGTGAAAGGCACTAAGGAGTTCGGCACATGGCGAATGTAAGCATCAAACCGATCACCAGGCTACTGGTAGCTAATCGGGGTGAGATCGCCCGGCGCATTTTCCGTTCCGCTCATGCCATGGGTATTAGTACAGTCGCCATCTACGCGGATGGCGATGCCGACGCACCATTCGTGAAGGAAGCTGATTTAGCAATCTCGTTGGCGGGCAGGACTTCGGCAGAAACCTATTTGGATGCAGACAAAGTGTTAGCCGCCTGCAAAGTAACAGGTGCTGATGCGGTGCATCCTGGCTATGGTTTTCTATCAGAAAACGCGACTTTTGCCAAAGCCGTTATAGACGCGGGCATAAGTTGGGTCGGACCTCCCGTGTCAGCAATTAGCCAAATGGGCGACAAACTCTCGGCCAAAAGCTTAATGAGCAAAGCCGATGTGCCGACGTTACCGGCTAAAGAAATCAACCCCAACGAAGATCTAGTCGCTTCCGCGGCCGAAATTGGTTATCCAGTTCTTATTAAAGCCTCGGCTGGTGGTGGTGGACGTGGCATGCGTATTGTTACCGAACCAAAGGATTTACAAGCAGCCGTCGACGGCGCTCGCCGGGAAGCCGGCGCATCTTTTGGCGACGATACCGTCTTCCTTGAACGTTGGTTAACTGCATCACGACACGTGGAAATTCAGATTCTGGGCGACCAACATGGCAATTTGGTGCATTTGTTCGAACGCGAGTGCTCGATTCAACGACGCCACCAAAAGGTGATCGAAGAAGCGCCCTCCTCTGCAGTAACACCAGAGATTCGGGAAAAAATGGGCGACGCGGCTGTTCGAGCAGCGAAAGAACTCGGCTATGCTTCTGCGGGTACCGTGGAGTTCCTACTTGATGGCGAAGACTTTTGGTTTCTTGAGGTAAATACCCGCTTGCAAGTCGAACATCCGGTGACCGAAGAAATAACAGGGCTAGATTTGGTTCGTGAACAATTGCGTATCGCCGAAGGAGAAGCCTTGGGTTACCAACAAGATGATTTACACATCAACGGCCATGCAATCGAAGCGCGCATCTATGCAGAAAATCCGCAAAAGAACTTTCTACCCGCACCGGGTATCGTGCACGTTTGGGAACCGTCCTCTCTTGCCCGTTTTGACTCCGGAGTTGAATCCGGCAGTGCGGTGAGTGTGGAATTCGATCCCATGATCGCCAAAGTGATTTGTCATGCGCCAACACGCCGTGAGGCCGCTGCTAAACTCGCTCGGGCTTTAGAAATGACTCGCATCCAAGGCATTACCAACAATCGTGATTTCTTGGTGGCCACGCTGCGAACGCCAAAATTTATTCAGGGTGCAACCACCACCGATTTTATCGAGACCGTGAAGCCCACATTGGCACGCGCGCCGAGCCAACAAGAAATAATAGACGCGGTGATCGGCACGGTACTGTTTGCGCAAACTCAGCGGCGGAATCAAGCCAAGGTGCTGGCCTCTATACCCACCGGCTGGCGCAACTCGGTCATGCCCGCACAAACTACGCGCTTTGATCTAAGCAAGATCAATGGTGATGAGCCGTTGGAAATTCAATATCGAAGCCAGCGTGATGGCAGTTTTACTGTTGTCGCCGCCGGATACGAGGCCAACGTTATACTACACAACACCAGCGAATCGAGTATCGACATAGCCATTGCTGGGCGACGTATGTTGTTGTTAATGACACCGACTGACTCAGCCTGGCTTGTTCATGGTCCTCTGGGTGATATAGAACTCGTTGAATTACCTAGATTCACTGTTCCCGGTGCAGCCGAGTTTAAAGGTGGACTCTATGCACCGATGCCCGGCAAGGTGCTGGCAGCGGAAGTGGCGGCCGGCGATCAGGTAGAAGCTGGCCAATTGCTGGTTATATTAGAAGCCATGAAAATGGAACACCGGATTACTGCACCCATTGATGGTGTAGTGAAAGAAATCAATATCAAAGAAGGTGATCAGGTAGCTAATGGCGAGATGTTGGTGGTGCTTGAAGCCCACTCTGAATAACCCTGTAACATTTAGGAAGAGTAACGTGCCTACAACTGAAGCAACCCTGTATGAAAACAAAGACGGTGCGGCCTGGATAACCCTTAACCGCCCAGAAAACCGCAATGCCTTGTCCTCAATTCTAGTGAGCGAACTCTACGAACACCTGCAGGCAGCCAATGCCGACCCTAAAGTTCGCTGCATCGTCATTACCGGCACCGGACCAGCCTTTTGTGCCGGTGCCGACCTGAAGAGTCCACCGGGGCAAGTAATTGAAGGCAAAGCCTCGGTACCCTATCCCGATGTGCTTAATGAAATCATGGAAAGCGATAAGCCAGTGATTGCTGCGGTGAATGGTGCGGCTTTTGCAGGTGGTCTTGGATTAGTTGGCGCTGCCGACATCGTTGTGACGGTGGACGTTGTGCAGTTCAGTTTTAGTGAGGTACGCATTGGTGTCATACCCGCCGTCATCTCTGTTGTTTGTCTCCCAAAACTCGGCACTCATCACGGTATGAAGTTGTTTCTAACTGGGGAAAGGTTCACCGGCACCCAGGCCGTTGACATGGGTTTCGCTCACCGCGCAGTCTCCGCAGATCAACTACGTGACGCTGTTCAGGAAGAGATCGATATGATCAAGCTTGGCGGTCCGAATGCGGTGGTGCAGTGCAAAAAGTTGGTGCGCCGTGTTCCTCAGCTGTCGATTGCTGAAGGTTTCAAAGAAACCGGTGAATGGAGTACCCGGATGTTTCGCACTGAAGAAGGTGGTGAAGGCATGGCCGCATTTCGCGAAAAGCGCAAACCAAGTTGGGTTGAAGATTGACAAAACAAGGTTGCCGCATTTCGCCTCCGAACAGTGTCATTGAGCCAGCCAAATCAAAGATGTGGTTAAATGGAAGACCACAAACTGAGCAAAACAAACACTCTGATCCTAGTCTACGTCAGCCTTACCGTTGATAAACTTTCAGAATAGCAGATGATAATTTCATTTCTACATACAGCGGAAGCCCATATAGAGACTTTCGACAAACTGCTCGAAAACTCTTTATCAAAATCAGCCGGCGAGCTTCGCCATCTGGTTCGAGCCGATTGGCTTGCAATAGCACAGTCTCACGGCTTGACAACGGCACTTAAGACTGAGGTAGCCGAATGTTTGGGGAAATTATCAACTCAAGCAGACGCTGTCGTTTGCACCTGCTCGAGTTTAAGTCCGATTGCGCAAGCACTACAGCTGCCTAATCTATTCAGTATTGACCAACCGATGATGCAGTTGGCTGTTCATAGTACACCGGTACTGTTAGTCATGTGCTTAGCAAGCACCGAGATGCCCAGTACTCAATCACTGGAACAAGCTTTTAAGGACATAGGCGCCGACACCGACTATCGCACACTAATGTGCACCCAAGCCTGGCAGCACTTTGAACAAGGCGACTCCGAGCAATTTGGTCAAGCCATCACCAAGACAATTACCCAAGAACTCAGTCTCGGCGGGGCAACTGGGTGCATAGTGCTCGCTCAAGCCTCTATGGTTGCCGCGGAAAAGTACCTGACTCACTTATCAATACCCGTTTACTCATCTCCAGTACTGGCGGCGGCAAAAGCACTCGAGGTTGCGGGAAGCCGCAACGGCTGAGCCGAACAGCAGAAAAGTGTTAGCATTGACACAATGAAAAAGCTCCTCATCCTGTTCGGTATAATTTTGATTGTCGCGTTGCTGGCAATATCGCAACGCCACCGATTACTCATCAGCGTACTCAGTAGCAGTGAACCACCACCGCCAACAGCAGCGGCAGAGGAAAGTGTAAACAGCTACTGGTTTGACGACTATTTCCTAATCGAAGCCATCGATTCGAATACCTACGCGATAGGCGAACCGCTTTACGCGCAACAAAACTTTAGTTATCTAATTGTGGGAAGTGAACGAGCCATACTATTCGATGCTGGCCCTGGTTATGAAGATATCCGTGCCGCTGCGGAATCTCTCACTGAATTACCGATTACCTTTATACCCTCCCACTTTCACTACGACCATGTCGGCAACCGCATCACTTTCGAGAAGGTGGCCGCTGTCGATCTACCCTACCTGCGTGACCGAGCACCCGACAACAAGCTGACGCTAACCTGGACGGAACACTTAGGTTCATCAGAAGGTATAGAGGCCCCAACTCTCACGGTTGATGAATGGCTGCCGATCAACAGCATCATCGACTTAGGCAACCGCCAACTTCGAGTACTGTACACACCCGGACATACTGAAGATTCCATCTCGTTGCTGGATATGAGCAGCGGTACCATTTTTACCGGTGATTTCATCTATCCTGGTCCGTTGTACGCATTTTTGCCGAACAGCGGCATGAGTGACTATTTGCTCGGCGCTGATGCGGTAATCGCCGCAGTACCTGGAAACGCCGAGCTGCTGGGTGCGCACCGAGTCAGTGCGCCAGGACTGCCACGTCTAAGCATGACCGATGTCCACGATCTGCGCGCTACATTAATGGCGATCAAAGAAGGTTCGGTAACCGCCACGGGATTCTATCCTCGTGAATACCCAATCAATGAACAAATGACTCTGTTAGCCGAACCTGGCTGGTTGCAGGACTGGACCACTGGCCTAACCCAATAGGTGTCAACGCAAGAGCTTAAAGACTGCACTCACCCGCGCAATTCGGTCGCCTTCAAGGCTGAGGTAGGCATTTGCGAAAGCAAGTGATTGCCCGACTCGAGTGACGTCCACATGCACTTCAACCCAATCACCCAATTTGGCTGTGCCAACGAAATCCGTGGACATACTCACTGTGATCATCGGCGCAGCGGGTCCCCCGGCATCTGTTTTAGAATCGACCGTTGATGGGTGATTACGCGTTGTTGTTTTGCTTTCCTCACGAGCCAGCAGTGTGATGCCAATATTGTGGCCAAGCGCTATATCGGCAATCGCATTTACCATACCGCCGTGTAAACGGCCCGCAGAATTACAGTGATTCGAATTGACTCTGAGTCCAAAAGTCAGCTGATCATCAATGTGCCGATAATAGTACGGTCCAACGAGTAGATTAAAAGGACTCTGTGTTTCAAACAGCTCAAATCCAAAGGGCACTTCATTCGACATAGGTGCTAACCATTGACCTCTAAGCCCCTCTAATGAGGCGTCCTGGCATCGCACCGGTGTGCTGACCATTTTCATAGGTCATTTCACCGCTACAGAATGTCGCACGATAGCCTTGCGCCTTTTGCACTAAACGTTTACCACCTGCGGGTAGGTCGTAAATCATTTCAGGTTGATGGAGCTGTAAGGCTGAGTAATCAATAATATTGAGATCGGCTTTGTAGCCAGGAGCGATCACGCCTCGATCTTGCATGCCATATACACCGGCGGTGTCTTGGGTCATCTTGTGAACGACAAATTCCAACGGCAATCGATCGCCGCGCACCCGATCTCGGGTAAAGTAAGCAAGCATATAGGTCGGCACACTGGCATCTACCAATACACCACAGTGTGCCCCACCATCAGACAGTCCGAACACGCTCTCTTTATGTTCAATAACAGCCTTTTGGCCATCTAAACTACCGTCGTAGTTGCCAAATAGAATTAGTAATGGACTCCCACTCGCTAACGTGTCCATCATTACCTCAATTGGGTGCAGTCCTCGGGCCCGAGCTACAGCGGCCACTGTGTCAGCCGGACTCGGTTCGTAACTCAAATCCGCATCCATTACGTACATGTATTCATGATCGGTCATCATGCGTACCGCATCTTTGTTTCGCGGCAGAATCGGCTCTTCACTCAATACGCGCGCTCTGAAGTGGGCATCCTTCAGTTTCGCTTGCCGCTCTTGCAAAGGCAGTTCATGAATTTCCCGATATGCCGGAAATTGGCGCATAGGATTAATAGTGCCTTCCAATGTCATCAATATCGACGCGGGACGAGCACCTACTTGGGGGCGCAAGTTAAAACCTTCGGCATTGAGCTTGGACGCTAGATCCCAAATCGGACCACCACCCGCCGTTGTGAGTGTCGTAATCGTGCACCCGGTGGTGCGGGCGATATGTTCAATCCAACTAAGTTCTTCCGGGTCTTTCAACCAATCCGAGATTATTTCAATCGTGCCCCGATTCAATCCTTCGAATGCACTGCCAATCGCGCGCAGTTCATCTGCCGAGGCATTGGTACCTGGCACCAAGTTTCCCGCCTTGTCCATGTGTCCGTAAAAACGAGAGGTAGAAAAACCTAACGCGCCGGCTTCAAGTGCACCCCGGGTAATTGCCCGCATTTGCTGCATGTCTTCGGGTGTCGCATCATCGTAGCTACGATCTCCCATAACATAGTGGCGAATGGCTACGTGGGGGACCTGAGCACCCACATCAACACTGTAGGGTGTGTCGATTGTGTCTAAATACTCTGGAAAGGTTTCCCAACCCCAAGGAATACCCTCGTGAAGGGCTGTTCCTGGAATGTCTTCGACACTTTCCATCAATGATACCAACTCACGCTCCATGCCTGGGCGGACCGGTGCGAATCCCACACCACAATTACCCATCACCACGCTGGTCACGCCATGCCAGCTACTGGGGGTTACCTGTTTATCCCAGCAGACCTGACCATCATAGTGAGTATGGATATCCACAAATCCAGGGGTTAACAAATCTCCACCAGCATCAATTATGCGCTTAGCTTTAACACTCGTGCTCTTATCTGTACTGACGTCGACAATTCTTCCCTGATCCACCACCACACTACCGATGTATCTCTGAGCACCGGTACCATCAACAATCTGTGCATTGTTTATGACAAGATCTCGCATAATTAGCCTCCTAGCTTAGTTAACAGGACACACGCAACTTTCTTCATGAAGGTGAAAGGATCATCACGACGGAGTCGCTCGAAGTAATGACTGTGGCTATCTGAATTTGGTAATAGCCCTACTATAATAGACTCAAACACCGGCAAAAAGCATGATGGAACATTTAGATGGTCAGTAATCGATACCTCAGGTCTCAGAGCACGAGCAACGACAACAAGATGTCGCTGACGGAGCAACAAGTTCAAAGTTGGCGAAAACACCTTGAATCCAAGAATGCTGGAATGAAGACCAGGCACGGAGTAATCGGTATGGACATGACCCCTGATGAGCAAGCGCTTTGAGTCGCTCCACCGCCAAGCCCAGCCAATACGAAAAACTGCTTCGCCGACTCGACCTAAGTCAAGAATCCGAGCTTAAATTTGTCGGTGGTTCTGGCGTCGGTGGCGTGACCGCCGACAATCGGCTATACGGTGGGCTGGTGCTCGCCCAATCAGCAGTCGCCGCGGCCAGAACCGTTCCGAATCTATCGATGCATTCGATGCACGCCTATTTTCTGCGCCCAGGCCGACCGGATATACCCATCGAATTTCAAGTTGACGCCATCAAATCTGGACGCAACTTTCATGCTCGCCAAGTACAAGCCATTCAAGGGGACGACATCATTTATCAAATGCTCGCTAGTTTTTCTCATCAGCAGCCAGATATAGAACATCAGGATGCGATGATCGATGCTCCCGCGCCGGAAGATTGTCCAAATCGCGACCAAGCTAGGGGCCGACCAAACTGGCAAGACTGCACAATCGACGTTCGATTATGTGATCCGCTCACGAGCGACCATCCACTACCACCCAACAAATCAGTATGGATCAAACCAGCCGGGCAGGTGCCTGAAGATTCGGTTGTTCAACTCGGCCTGTTGGCGTTCGCAACGGACAGAGCGTTTCTAAGCACAGCCTGGCGTCCGCACGCGGGAACAGGCACACTGCATGGCGTGAGTCTTGATCACAGTCTCTGGTTGCACGCGCCATTGGACTTTACTGATTGGCATTTGTATCAGTCACATAGTCCGGCCGCACGCTTGCAGAGGGGATTAGTGCAAGGGGCTATATACAATCAACAAGGCGTAAGAGTGGCTACCGTTGCTCAGGAAGGAACGCTTACCTACAAGAGCTAGTATCTATGACTGAAGCGACCTCACCTGCGCCGCAACAAGTTTCTGAACGGGCAATGCGACGCCTGGCTATGACCTCCCTGGCGGGTACCAGTATCGAGTGGTACGACTTCTTCATATACGCCACCGCCGCCGCCATTGTCTTTCCAACCGTGTTTTTTGCTGCTGATATGCCGCCAATGGTTAGTTTGATCGCCTCCTTTAGCACATTCGCTATCGGCTTCGTTGCTAGACCAGTGGGTGGGGTTTTGTTTGGCCATTTCGGTGATCGCCTAGGCCGTAAACGCGCCTTGGTAGCAGCGATGCTGCTAATGGGTGTTGGTACAACGCTGATAGGATTGTTGCCAACTTACGAGAGCATTGGTCCACTTGCCCCCTTGCTGCTTATTATTTTGCGGTTCATGCAAGGTCTAGCCATCGGTGGCCAATGGGGTGGCGCCATGCTGCTCGTCACCGAAAACGCACCGGCAGACAAACGTGGATTCTATGGCGCTTTTGCGCAGGCGGGTGCACCTGTTGGTGTGATACTCGCCAATCTGGTCTTTTTGATCGTTACCTATTTGGTATCAGTAGACGATTTTATGCTGTGGGGTTGGCGAATACCTTTTGTTTCGAGTGTTCTACTCATCGGTCTAAGTCTCTATGTTCAATTGCGCTTAGAAGAAACTCCCGCCTTTCATCAGTTACAACAAGCCAGTGCAACTCAGCACTCAGAGGTTGGCAAAGTAGAGACTATCCAACCCCAGGATGACATATCTCCGGTGCTACGCGCGCTGCGTTCTTATCCACGACAAATTACCTTGGCGGCAGGTGCATTCCTGGCAGTGCAAGTGACTTTCTATATTCTAATTGCCTTCGTAATGGCTTACGGTACCAATGCCGATGGTTTGAACCTACCCCGATCTACGCTGCTGGCCGGGGTCCTAATCGGTTCAATTGCACAGATTCCAGTTTTATTCTTGGCCTCCAGTTATTCAGACAGGCATGGCCGACGAGGTATCTACATGCTTGGCGCCGTTCTTCTCGGCATTTATGGGTTCTTCCTGTTTCCGCTAATCGACACCGGTTCGTTTTGGTTGATCGCGCTGGCAATTGCACTAGGTCAGGCTTTGGTCGGTCTTATGTATGGCCCGCAGGCGGCATTTCTGGCGGAAATGTTTAGCACCGAAGTTCGCTACTCTGGCGCCTCTTTAGGCTATCAGTTGGGTGCAATATTCGGTGGTGCGCTAGCGCCCATCATCGCTACTGCCTTATTAGAATACTATCAAAGTACCGTGGGTATCTCGGTATACATCGCCATCGCTTGTGCGATTACATTAGTTTGCGTTATGAAGTTGGGCGAAACTCATAAAAATGACCTCAACAATATTGTCCCCGATTAGTAACGTCACTAACCGTCACGGAATACCGCCTAATAGATGTACCACCTCACCATCGTTGGTAGCGATAGCTCTGCCGCCTACTCTTGGGTAGTTCGTTCCCAGGGGGAGTACTTATATAACCTTTGTTCTGTTCCTTTCACCAACATCACATCGTTATCAGGATATACCACCACATCCCCACGCTTGCGCTCACCAAACACCAAAAAACGAAAAGGCTCGGCCGTCGTATTTTTTATGTGATGGGCAGTCTCTTCACCGGCAGCGAACCATACATGATCCGATTTAGTCAGCGGGATTTCCTCGTCGCCTAGCAACAAGGTTGCATTACCCGACAACACAATGACATGTTCTTCTTCAAGTGTATGAAAGTGATGCACGCTGGAGGTAGCGTTGGGTGGCAACTCTTCGAGCCTTACGCCTAAGTGCTCGCCGCTGAGGTCTAACTCACGAAAGGTACCTCCCGTACCGGAAACTTTTTCCTGCCATACGTCTTTCTCAATGTTGATAAGCTTAGACGCCATCTTGTTCTCCTTCAGCCAAGATAAGAATAGCAGTAGCCTTACCTCAATTTTTCTCTTAGTGTGAATCACGCTCACGGAAGAAGGGAACTACTATGAAGGAAAGTACCAAGGAATCGTTTAAAAAAGTACTAAAAGGTAGCAAGGCCGTAAGGAGTAAGGTCCGCGACTATGTACAGCGAGGTGAATGGCACAGAGCTGAGGAAGATGATGCTCGACGTATCGCCTTCCAAACTCGGCAACAAGCGCAGATGGCCAGCCAAATTGTGGCGCAACCCGAAGCGCTACAGGGTGACACAAGAGATTTTCAACCGGTTTCATTTCTCGGCGAAGGGGCTCGGGTTAGGCGTGCGGTCGCTAAGATTGAAGTCGACAATGAATTTAGTATTGAAAGTGGCACAGGGTTTCTAGTTAGTGCGGATCTTTTTCTTACCAACCACCACGTGGTGAAGGACCAACAAGCTGCGGAAAACACGACCATTACATTCGACTACGAGACCGATCAATCTGGTGTTCGGCAGCGCATCACCAGTTACCGGTTGGCACCACAAAAGTTTCAACTCTACAGCGATGAAGAAGACCTGGACTATGCGTTAATCGCTCTCGGTGACAAAGTTCAAGGTGACGCAACACCTGCTGATTTCGGCTACTGCCCTATAAGCGACACACCAGACCGCCATCAAATTGGCATGAACGTCAACGTCATCCAACACCCCAACGGCATACTTAAAACCATCGCAGTTAGAAACAACCTACTGACCCATCGCACAGACACAACGCTGCTTTATGAAACTGATACGCTGAAGGGTTCATCAGGTGCCCCGGTGTTCAACGACAGCTGGGATGTGGTTGCGCTGCACCATTACGGCGCACCCTCGGATGACACAGATGAAAGCGGGAATCCTCTGCCAAGAGAAATTAACGAAGGCATTAGAATTAGCCGAATATTTCAGGATCTAACGAGTAAGCTACCAAATCAAGACCTGGATAAACGGCAGTTGCTCGGCGATGCTCTGGCATTGTTTAGCCAGGAAGAATCTAGTACGACTGATACCCCCCGGCGCCTGACTCGAGGCAATCCCATATCATCCCCTGCACCGGAAGCTATACAATTGGCTCATAGTTCGATATCCAACAACGCCCAAGGTATGAGTTTCGTAATACCATTAGAAGTCACCGTCAAAATACCCAACGTCTCAATTGCCCCCTCTGTGGCGCTTCAGAGCCAGCACCCAAACCAGCACCCTATGCTGTCGAATGCAGAAGGTAAAAAGTTAGATCGGGACTATTCCAACCGTAACGGATTTGCTAGTGATTTTATAACCGGTGTTGATGTGGATCTTGCAACAATCGTCGCGCCCCTAAAGTCTCAAATTACACCGCTAAAAGATGGTCAGGTCGATGCAGCTAACGGCGTACTGAACTACCAGAACTTTAGTGCAATCATGAATTCAAATACACGCTTCGCCATGATTACCGCCACTAACATCAACGGTGCTACCTATGAGTCAATTGACCGTCAAACTGGCGATCTGCGCGAAGGTGAAAGTTGGTATATAGAACGACGTATTGATCGCGACGCATTTATCGACCAGGATTTCTATTCCGCCTGGTCCCATCTATTCGATCGGGGCCACCTAACTAGACGCAACGATCCAACCTGGGGCAGTGCAACCGAGGCCAAACGTGCCAACGCAGATACCTTCCATTTCACGAATTGCTCACCACAACAATGGCGTTTCAACCAATCCGCGGAATTTTGGCAAGGCATTGAGCGATACGTATTAGAAAACGGAATCGAGCAGAATGCACCTAATGCAAATCTGACAGTGCTGCAGGGTATGTTGTTCAACGACCATGCATTCCAAGAAGTTCAAGTTTTTGCCGATGACGTACGCATACCTGTGGCATTTTGGAAGTTGGTGCTATGGCGCGGTAGCGAAGGCATTCGAGCAGTTGCGCTTGTTGCAAGTCAAGACGCCCTACTCGATGAGTTTCGCCAGGGCGGGTCGCAGCCCGGTGGTAATACGGAAGCTAGCGTCGAAGAGTTTCGGGTTTCCATCGCCCACCTCTCGGCACGGACCCAACTCGATTTTTCAGCCCTAGACACGTTCGACACGATTGCCGAGGCAGGTGCAGCAGACGTGGGTGAAAGCGCTCGTCGACAGAGGCTGCGACCTGGTCAAAAAATCAAACTATGATCAGTTAAGCAATCCTTTAACTATACGCCCCGTTTGTCTTACTATTTGAGTTGGGGAATTTTCGGTAACTTATTGATCACAGCTTGGGGACAGCGGAGCATGGCAAAGGCGGATGGCAAACTAGCCAACAAGGTAGCGTTAATCACAGGTGGAACAAGCGGTATCGGGGAGGCCACTGCCGAACTGTTCGTCAATGAGGGCGCTCAAGTTTTGTTCACGGGACGCTCAGAAGAAAAAGGTTCGCGGTTGGCAGACAGGCTAGGCGCCCAAGCTACCTACTTTAAGGGTGATGTCACCAACGAAGCGGACATCGCCGCCGCCATCGACCAAACCATTGCTCAATTCGGCCGCCTGGATATTCTGTTCAACAACGCCGGTGGACCGACACCGGGGACCGTGGCCGACATTGATGCAGACCAAATCGACTACGGCGTACGCCTACTTTTAGGCAGTGTCATTCTGGGTATCAAGTATGCCGTTGAACCCATGAAGGCCGCCGGTGGTGGCGCAATCATCAACAATTCCAGCGTGGCGGGCATCCGTTACAATCAAGGTAATCTTTTGTACTCTGCGTTGAAAGCCGCTGTCACCCACTACACAAAACTCGCCGGCGTCGAGTTGGGCCCGTTAGGCATTCGAGTAAACGCCATCTCACCCGGAGCAATTGCAACACCAATTTTCTGGGGTGGTTCTGCTCGCGCCAACTCACTCAGCGAAGAGGACAATGCAAAGAAACTCGAAAAGCTAAAAAGTAACCTTGCCAAGGCCACACCGATACCGGATTCTGGTGTGGCCCACGACATTGCACAAGCCGCTTTGTATTTGGCCAGTGATGCAGGTCGATTCGTGAACTGCCACGATTTAGTGGTCGACGGTGGTCGCACCAGCATGTTCCGCGAATAGACCATTCTGTATTGTAAGCTCGCTCAACTAGAGCTGCATTTCGAGAAGACGCTGAGGTTCGTACTGAATAATAATCGCCTCGTTGCCTTCTGTGTCGGTAAACCCAACCAGTTCGCCAACAGTCGGTATGCTGTGTCTTTGTTCGCCAACACTGCCACCGGCATCCACAATCAACTGCGCGGACTGGTCTAAATCACTAACTGCAAAGGAACATTCGAATCCTTTCCGACCTTGGGGCAAGGGCTGTTGACGTTCTTGCAATGCACCATGAACACCAGCACCCAGTATTAGATAGAAATCGGGTGGCCCCCAGGATTCAAACGTCCACTGAAAAACTGTTTCATAAAACCGACGCGCACGATTCACGTCATCCGCTTCAATGGCAAAGTGGGCCAGTTTGTTTGGCATTAACTTCTCCTTGTCAGTTAGCAGCCAATTAATTTCAAGTGCAGAATTTAATCAACTTGAGCGCGCCGTCGAAGTCTCTGCATACCGACTAACCAACGATCGATATTGTCACCCTTGCGACGCACATACTCTTCGACCTCCGGATGAGGCAGCACATAAAAGTGCTCTTCGCGAATAGTTTGTACCACGGTTGCCGCCAGATCATCAGCCTCAATAATGCCATCGGTTTGGCCGTCGCCTAAACTCTTGGGTGCCATGGCAGTATTAACCCCTTGTGGGCAAAGTACCGACACCTTAATTCCGTCGTCGGCATGAGTAATAGAAACAAACTCAGCAAATTTGACTGCGGCGGCCTTGGTTACAGTGTAAGGACCCGATCCGATGGCCGCCAATAGCCCGGCGGCGGATGCAGTATTCAACAGATAGCCTTCGCCACGCTCGATCATGCCAGGTAGAACTGCACGGGCCGCATATAGATGTGACATCACATGCAGATCCCATTGCATTTGCCACACTTCGTTACTCGCATCGGTCAGCAGACCTGCTCCACCTGCACCAGCGTTGGAACAAAATAGGTCTATCTGGCCATATTTTTCGATCGTTCGATCGACCAAGTTCTGAATCTGAGTTTCATTAGTCACGTCACAAGCCATACCTTCACAGCCTAATTCTCGCGCCGCACTTTCCACAGCAGATTTATCTAAATCCGCCAACATGATGCCTCGAGCACCCTGCTGTAGAAACGCCTTCGCCATGGCACGACCGATGCCTCCACTACCACCAGTGATCACGGCCACTTTGTCTTGTAATTCCATTCGCATTACTCCCCGCTAAAATAAATAGAAAACAGATTCAAACCTATACTGAAGCAGCCAGCAGCGGCAAGTAAACCTAGACGGTTTGACTCGCCCCCTTACTGAGCGGCCAATTAAGCGAACGGCCGCCACCTGCCAACGCCATTAAGCCAGCCATAATGGCCATATTTTTAATAAAATTCTGCATCTCATGACCCTGTGCAACACCTTGCTCCATCGTCCAAAAATCATGCATCACGATACTAATGACTAAGGTGAGTCCGGCCAGGATTAGCGCGGTGAATTTGACGCGGTATCCGGCAAACAAAAAAAGTGCGCCGCCAATTTGAATGATAATCGTCAGAACTAGAAAGAACGGAATCGCCACCATCCCGTGGCTAGCCATATATTCAGAATTTCCTTGAAAATCCATCACCTTCATTACACCAGGAAGTAGAAAGTACAAGCCCAACAGAACTCGGCCAGCGATAGAAAGAAAATTTTGGGCGCTATTCATGATTAGTCCTTTTTTGGTGTATAAGAAGGCATAGCAAAGATGGGTGTTAGCAACAGGTAGAGATTATGCAAATTGTATCCGGAATCCCTCTCGATGACCTCACCAAGGTACCAGAGTCCATTAAGCGCATAGAAGCTGCTGGCTACGATTGTGTGAGCACCCAAGAAAACCGCCACGATCCATTTCTGCCGTTGGCGGTCGCTGCGGTGAATAGCGAAAAAATACAACTCGCAACGAGCATTGCCATCTCATTCGCCCGCAGCCCAATGGTGTATGCCAACCTAAGTTGGGATTTACAAAAGGCTTCCGGAGGACGGTTTGTATTGGGTCTGGGCAGCCAAGTAAAAGGACACAACGAACGGCGTTTTAGTGTGCCTTGGACTGCCCCTGCACCTCGTATGCGTGAATGTGTACAAGCCATCCGGGCAATTTGGCACAGCTGGCAAACCGGCGAGCAATTGAACTACCAAGGTGAGCATTATCGCTTTACATTGATGACGCCCAATTTCACACCCGAACCTCTCGACGGTCCAACTCCCCCCATTACCATCGCCGCCGTGGGCCCTGCCATGATGAAAGTGGCGGGTGAAGAGTGTGACGGTGCTCGGCTTCATGCCTTTTGCACGCGCAAGTATTTAGAAAACGTAGCCCTACCTAGACTAGAAAAAGCGATGCAACACAGCGGCCGTGCACGCGAGCATTTTCAAATTTCTGGCGGCGGATTCGTTGCCACTGGTGCGACTGATGAAGCGGTAGCAAGGGCCTTTGAGTGGATTCGGGTTCGCGTGGGTTTCTACGGCTCTACTCGCGCCTATTGGCCCGTGTTTGAACAGCACGGCTTAGCAGACCTTGGCGAGAAATTGAATCACATGTCCAAAACTGATCAATGGGATGCCATGGCAGCAGAGGTGAACGACGATGTCGTGCATCTATTTGCTGCAGTCGGTCGCTACGATGAATTAGCCCAGGCAGTCGAAACACGCTTCGGTGGATTAGTGGACTTGATTGGCGTTGGTACGCCCGTAGATGAACCCGGTGGCCTGCCAACTGAACTTATTCAAGATTTACAGCGAATCGCTACACCTTTTAAGCCGGAGGATTACCCCCAGCCCGTTTAAACCAGCGTAACAGCGCAATAAGGCTAATACTAAGCCAGGCAATTTCGATGACGAAAGATGACAGATTGAAATTGTGGACTAACGAAACCAATATCAAAATCGCGCCAAGGCCATTTAGCAGAGAATAGGACAAACTCTTAATGTCCATTCGATCAATTTGGGCGAACAGATAACACGCCAAAATAACCGCGACCCCGGCGTTGCCGACGAAATCATGCCATTCGTAAGTCATAGGTTAACCCTAGGTTTCCGTTGTGCGCGCATCAGCGTCGTGCACAAGCCAGTTTTCGATTTGGGGATATCTAGCTCCTTAAACAGTTCGACAGAAATCTGCAATACTGTTAGCAGTGTCCCGGCTGATATCCGGACAGGCTATCGGGAATATTTCTGTGCCATGAATGGTGCCCATCACCTGCCGTGCACGAGCGTTCACGCCAGCCGATACCAGTAGCCGATAGAAGCCGATCCCTTCATCTCTCAAGGGATCGCATTCGTTCACACTGATCATAGTCGGCACCAGACCTTTCACATCTTCGGCAGTGGCAAAACCAGGCCACGCCAGCGGATTTCTATCTGCATGGGCTTCAATGCCGTAGGCCATGGCACCGTGATTGTTGTGCAGTTCCAATAAAATGCCGTTATTTTCGGTAGACGAAGGATTTTCGGGCAGCGGCCAAGTGCCCGCTATGTAGGGACACAAGGCGTACAATCCCTTAATGAGATTCTGATCGCCGTCTTGTTTGAGTTTCAGACCGGTGGCGATTGTTAAGTTGCCGCCACCGCTTTCACCGGCAACCACAATTCGATCTGCGGCAATGCCTAAGCTGCCGGCATTTGCAGAAACCCACTTCACGCCAGCGACACAATCATTTAACCCTGCGGGAAAAGGCTCAACCTCTGGTACAGACGACGGCGTCAGTGCGTTACGAAAGTCCACCATGGCAACTGCTACCCCTTGAGCGGCGAGTATTTTACCCCAGGCTCGATAGTTGCCGTAATAGCAGGACATGGACTGCATCCCACCACCATGAATGTAATAAACACAGGGCAAAGGCTCATCCGACGCCGGTCGAATGAATTGAATATTCACCACATTGCCATCGGGCTGAGAGGTAAATTGATGGTCACTAATAGTAAGGCCTGCTGAGGGTGCGATTTCTTCGTTGTCACACATATCCAGAAACCCTTTCAAGGCTTCTTGCGCAGCCACAGCAGACTCACTATTCGCCGCCGCAAGCAATGCCTCACGATTGTCCACATCTGCACCACCGCCACCCAATTCCATCATCCCAAATACGGCCTTGATGCGTGGGTCTATCCGAGGGTCTTCGGTGATTTTACTAGCCATGGTGATTCCTTTACTTGTTGTTACGGTCACGATAAAAATTAATGTCAGTACTGACAGACTGCTGTCAGCAACGATCTGTTAGCCTATTGGCAATCAAACACAATGGCAGGACCGTACATGCTTGAACTAGTCACCCTAACCCCCGCATTCGGCATGCGCAATGTCAGCCCCTTTTGTCTGAAAATTGAGATGCTACTGACTCAACTCAATCTGCCTTTCAAGATAACTCAGGAGTCAGATCCAAGAAAAGCGCCCAAGGCAAAATTGCCGTACATGATCGCCGACGGCCGGACCATCGCCGATTCAGAACTGATTATGGAATATCTCGACGAAACTACTCAAGGCCAAGTTTATGCCGGCCTAACAGAAGGTCAAAAGGCTCAAGGATTCGCTTATGCAAGGCTGGCCGAAGATCATTTGTACTGGATTATGGTCGCCAGCCGATGGCTCGACGATGAGTGGTGGCCAAACGTCGTGAAGGACTTTTTTGGCGAACTACCCAGCTTGATTCGTGGCTTCATATCGAGGATGGCGCGCAAACAAATGCGCCAGACTTACCACTTACAGGGCTTGGGTCGACATAGTATGGATGAGCAACGAGGTTTCGCAAAAAGAGATCTGCAGTCGTTGCAAACAGCCGTAGGTGATAGTGGCTTTTTGTTTACCGAGGCGCCTTGCGTGTTCGACTTTGCCATTGCTGGAATGATGGCCGGTGTCTACGACAACAAACCCGCCACCTGGGTCAGCGAGCTAGCCGAGCAATATCCAGACCTGCGATCATATACCGAGAGAGTCCAGGCGGCTGTTGGCGTTTATGGTCGTGATGTCTAATTGACCTTCGCAACGTCAGCGGCGCCAAGTAGCAAGAGTAGCCAGCGGCAGCGAAACTGCGGATGGATATTGTGGACCACGGTAAAATTTCAGTTTAGGGCCCTCTCCAGTTGCAGGAACAGGCGCAAAGGATGTGGCATCCGCCCCGGCAATACTGAGTCGCAAATGATGGCCTTTGGCGATCAGTGCAGAAGTTGCATATAGTCCAACTCGCACTCGCTCGATCTCGCCAGGTATCATAGGGCGTGCATCATTTTCTAAGTAGGAACGCGCAGGACCAAAAGTCGGATAGTCAGGCTGGTCCGTTTCTGCACGATGAGCAAGCCGCAACACACCTTCAGTGAGATAAACAGCGTGACCCTCCGGGTCTACGTCATCCAAATAGATATGCAACGCACCGTCGGGCGCACTGCTAGACATCCATAGGTCGACAACCACGGTGCCGGTTAACTCCTGATCTTCAGCGAAGGGTGGCGTTCGATAAGTTTGAGTTTTGGTGATGTGCGCATTGCGATCTTGATACACCACATCTCTATCTCCCAATTGGGTAACCCATCGGGTGTCAGGCGAAGTGCCAATATCAAAATCTACCTGATAGGCGTCATAGGCTGCATCCATCGCAGGATCAACGGCAGGCGAAATTTCTTTAGCAAGACGACTGCCACTGTGAAGATGAAAGCGTTGCACAGTCAAATGAGTAGGCGGCCATTGTTCCGTCTCGCGCCAAACACCCTCACCCATCACATAGTAGTTGAGCACCTTATTGCGCAACCCTTTGCCATCTAGTTCAGCGGCAAAAAACCGTTCAATTCTGTCCAGTTGTTCTATCCCCGACCAGAGAGTAGCGGTGTCAGCAGGCAGGTAGGGATCTATATGGTTACCACCCCCATGATCGAATGGACCAATCCATACACTTTGTGGGTTACTAAAGCTGGCAAACCGAGCCAACGCACCGTCCGTCGTCGCCGCATCGAACCATCCGGTGACAACGTACATTGGCGTGCCTGCCGCTTCGATCTCAGTTTTCCGAGCGTAGACTTGGTTTGTAGCCGAGGTGTAACCAGTCTGCGCCCATTCGCTATCCCGGTATTTCAAATTGGCTACCATTTCTGCAACGTTTGGGCTGTTGTGCTCAGCAACGGCAGCCGCCAGCATAGATTGATCCTCGTCGTCATCTACCGGTTTAACACCGCTGAAGAACAGCTTTGTAGTTCTGCATTCACCCTCTGTCAGGTCCTGATCTCGGCCGATCGACCCTAACCGGCAAAAGTCATTGCTGTCCATTGCGGCAACCAACTCACTCCACTGCGCTATAAACGCTGGCTGAAAAATTCCGCCCGGCGTCGCCAAATGAAATTGCGTATCGAAATCCGAGTATCGAGGCGCCGCAGCTTTTAGCGCCGGATGCTGATTAGCAATCATCAGTTCTGCCGATGTACCCGAATAAGAGACGCCGATCGACGCTACGGATCCTGTTGACCAAGGCTGAGCGACAATCCAATCAAGTACTGCCTTGTAATCAGCAACTTCTTGCACCGAATACTCCGTGCCGTGAACACCGTATGAAGCACCGGTTCCACGCACATCAACTGCCACAAACGCATAGCCTCGACTATTGAAAAAGCTCGCGTAGATCGGCGGTTCGGCGCCGGGTACACCGAGCCCCAACATCGCCAAAACACGCCCCAAACGGGTTAACCCACCTTGGCGCCAGTAGCGGGTGCCTTCTATAACCGTGTGAACTTTCTCATTTTGGTTGAGCTTTGTAGGCAACCAAATATCAACAGCAATGCCTGTCCCGTCTGCTGCTTCTATATAGAGGGAAGTGTTGCGAGTCACTGCCGAAGGCGTTGACGCCTCACCAGGCATCTGCCAAATCTGAGCGGCCAGAAACAATCCAAGTGGCAAGATCACTAACACCGCTAGCAGGACCCAAAGTATCTTTTTTATGACTGCCATGCTTTGCTCTACCTATCAGCGGGACAGGCAGATTGTGACTGAACCCATACAGAATCGCGAATCCGTTGCCTAGCCATTCGCCGAGACGCTAGAATTAACCCTGCAACGGAGATAATTATGTCAACGAATCAAACCATCGAAGTTCTGGGTAGGAGAAACTCTTTCAACGTCCAAAAAGTGATGTGGGCACTGGCAGAACTTGGCGTGCCTTACAAACGTCATGACATCGCTGGCTCCTTCGGATTTCCGACCGATTACCTGCAATTGAATCCGAACAAAGTGGTACCAACAATACGTGATGGCAAACTCACCTTGTGGGAGTCAAACGTCTGTGTACGATATCTTGCCCGTACGTATGGTGCAGGCTCACTTTGGTCGGACGACCCTATCGCACTTGCTCACTCAGACCAGTGGATGGATTGGCAGAGCAACGATATTGCGGCCGCATTTTTCCAAGTATTCCTCAACAAGATCCGTAAACCTGCAAGCGAATCAGATCCCAAACAAATTCAGAAAGGCATTGTCGGCCTGGCAAAGTGGTATACAGCTTTGAATGATCATCTAGCGACGCGCGCCTTTGTTGCTGGTGATCAACTGACCATGGGTGATATTCCAATCGGTACCATGTCATACCGATTTTTCACCTTGGACATCGATAGACCCAAACTTCCGCATGTAGAGGACTGGTATCAGCGGCTATGCGCAAGACCCGCTTACCAAAAGCATGTAATGATCGAGTATGGCAAAGATTTAGCTGGTTGGAATGCCGCCGAGCAGGCGAATAAAGGTCTGCAGTAAAATTCCAACTCAACAGGAACACCACACATGAAAACCAATCAAACCCCAGACTCTGAACTCGGTCGGTTCTTTAGAGCCTAGCATGGAGGAATCTTTGGTGTGCTGGAATTGCGGCGGAGATTTGGCTCAAATACCGCGCCCGATCAGCCGGCATGCAACCTGTCCCGGTTGCTTCAACGAGTTGCACTGTTGCCGTTTGTGCAAGCACTTCAGCGAGTCCTTCAATCAACAGTGCGATGAAGACCGCGCTGATCCACCAATCGTGAAGGAAAATGCTAATTTTTGTGATTGGTTTGCACCGCGACTGGGTGCTTTTGCCGAACAACAGGGTGTCGGCGCAAACAAAGCACAATCGGCACTAGAAAATCTATTTTCTCACGTATCACAAAGCCCAGGTGTGGTTGAAGGGAAACAGCCAGATAAAGGTATCGTGGAAAAAGGTCTAGAGGGCCAATCGGCTATACCTGACGTCGCCAAAAACGCAGAAGACCTAGCCAAAGAAGAGCTCCAAAAGCTATTCGGTAAAGACTAATACAGCCACTAATGGCTACAATAAGCCAATGCCGTTTGACTACTACTATCAACTCTCTGCTCCAGACAAGACAATCTATCGTCAGAGTGATGCCTACGATAGCGTTGAACTGGAAGCACCCAGGCATCTAGAAACTGATCTTGAAGTACTACAGCACGCCCTCATCGCAGACCGGCCCGGTATGGTGAATGAGGCCTGCAATCTCATCAGTAGTAAAATTTGTCAACAACTGAATGTTGAAGAAGTAGTAGTTGCAGTGGAAGACTGTCGGCCTGCAGATGACTACAGTGATCTACACGGCTTGTACGAGCCGGGTGATGAAGAAACCTATGCTACCATTACCGTCTGGATGCGGACTTCGCAACGAAAACAGATTGTGGCGTTCCGCACCTTTCTTCGCACCTTACTCCACGAACTGTGTCATCACCTAGACTACGAACTACTAGAACTAGAAGATTCGTTCCATACCGAAGGTTTCTTCATGCGCGAAACCAGCCTGTTCAAACAGCTTCTCAACGAAGTAGCCGAAGGATAAAACTATGAGCAAACCTACAAAGCCTGATTCTGGTCAATATAGATATGTGGGTACCCGACCTATTCGACCCGACGGGGTGGAAAAGGTAACCGGCCAAGCAAACTTTGGCGCGGATGGTTCTATTGCGGGCATGGTGGTTGGTAAAGTGCTTCGCAGCCCACACGCACATGCCAAAATAAAATCCATAGATACTAGCGCAGCACTGAAAATGAGCGGCGTACTGGCTGTTGTGACTGCTGCAGATTTCCCAGACCGTTCAAAGTTCAGTGCCAATCGGCGGCGTTTTGTGGAAAATATCATCGCCAGTGACAAGGTGCTCTATCACGGCCAAACTATAGGCGCGGTGGCGGCAACTACTACTGCCATCGCAGAGCAAGCGGTGGCCTTGATTAAGGTTAACTACGAAGTCCTTGAACCGGTGCTAGACATAAAACAAGCCATGCAGCCAGAAGCGCCGTTGCTTCACGATGATCTTTTCACCGACGGCTTGGAACAAAAACCAGACGCACCCTCCAATATCTCCAAAAAAGTCACTATCAAGAAAGGCGACGTCGATACTGCCTTCGCAACTGCAGATGAAGTGGTAGAGCGTACTTTCGTGACACCCATGGTGCATCAGGGCTACATCGAGCCACACGCCTGCGTTGCAAACTTCACAAAGAATGGACAGGCAACCCTATGGTGTTCCACTCAGGGTCATTTTGGGGTGCGCGACATGACCGCTCTGGCTTTAAGCATGGATACTGGAGATATTCGAGTCACTGCGGCAGAAATTGGTGGCGGTTTCGGTGGCAAGACTGTGGTTTATCTAGAGCCACTAGCTATCAAACTATCGCAACTTTGTGGCCGCGCTGTGAAAATGGTGATGAGTCGCGATGAGGTTTTTCGCGCCACAGGGCCTGCATCTGGCACGATAAATACCGTAAAAATCGGTGCCAATAAGGACGGCACCATCGTCGCTATGTCGGCTAACTTGTTATTCGAGTCAGGTGCATTCCCGGGTAGCCCGCTAGACGCCGGTGCAATGTGTCTATTCGCACCTTACGATGTGGCTGACATTCGAATCGAAGGTTACGAAGTTGTTTTGAACAAACCTCGCGTAGCCGCTTATCGAGCACCCGGAGCGCCACAAGCCATGTTCGCAGGTGAATCAGTGATCGATGAGCTGGCGCATAAACTTAACATGGATCCCATCGAGTTTCGGCTAAAAAATGCGGCTACCGAGGGCACCTCTGCCGCCTATGGACCCAAATATCGCGCCATTGGCTTGGTGGAATGTTTGCAAGCCGCAAGGGCACACCCAAACTACAACCGGCAGCTGTCGGAGAATCAAGGCCGTGGTGTTGCAGTGGGGTTTTGGTTTAACGGCGGCAACAACTCTAGCGCTGAAGTGCATGTCGCTGAATCTGGCATGATTAACATTGTCGAAGGCAGTCCAGATATTGGTGGTAGCCGAGCATCCATGGCCATAATGGCTGCAGAAACCTTGCAAGTGCCTTACGAGCGGATTCGAGTTCGCGTTGGTGATACCGATAGCACCGGTTTCTGCAATACAACTGGCGGTAGTCGAACTACCTTTGCTACGGGCATGGCGGTTATCCAGGCTTGTGAAGAGATTATTGTGCAATTGAAAACTCGGGCCGCACTGACTTGGGGAATCGAAGCCGACCAAGTCGAATGGCTGGAAGGAGAGGCCCACCCTTTACCCGGCGTAAACGAAGAACTCAAACCCATACCGCTGGCAAAACTGGCACGTGCCTTTCCGAGAACAGGTGGCCCAATATCCGCACGGGCATCACTAAATGCACAGGGTCCTGGCCCATCATTCGCCGTTAACTTATGCGATGTCGCAGTGGACCACGAAACTGGCAAAGTCGATGTGTTGAGTTTTACAGCGATTCAAGATGCAGGCCGCGCTATTCATCCGGATTACGTCGAAGGACAAATGCAAGGGGGCGCAGTTCAGGGCATCGGTTGGGCTTTGAACGAAGAATATTTATTCGATACCGATGGCGTTATGGAAAATGCAGGCTTTCTGGACTACCGAATACCCGTGGCGTCAGACCTGCCAATGATTGATACCCAGATCATAGAGGTGCACAACGACACGCACCCCTATGGTGTACGAGGGGTGGGAGAGACCCCAATCATTGCACCTCTGGCCGCTGTGGCGAATGCAGTCAGCCGAGCAGTCAAGGTGCGAGCCACAGAGCTACCGCTATCCCCACCTCGTGTTTTGGACCTCATTGAAAGCCGGAGCGATTAGAGTAGTGTGCTCCTTTCAATAATTTCGTCATAGATATCGCTGCGGTTATCACCGCCACCAAAGCGAAATAATCCACTGGAATAGGTACTACCGAAAGTAAGTGCTGCGTTGTAGGTTTGTGCGATCGCCGATGCAAGCTCCGTATCGCTCAGTGGCGACAGCGGATGAATAAATACACTCCAGACTTTACCTTGCGCAATTGCATAGCGCGCATCCAATGCCGATTCGAAATTTGCCTGCAACATTCTAGTAAGCCCGGCTTCAGTAATATCTGTCACCTCAGCCACCTCGATCATAATGCGCATGCGATCAGCTTGTTCATCGGTGACAACAAAACTTTCTTGATCTTGCACAGTTAACACCCAACTACCGATCTCGCCTCTCAATTCTGGATCTAACCGGATCAACAAGCTTTCTAAGCGCTCGTTGGTCATCAGTGCGATCGGCGCCTCTGGCGCCACCTGGCTATCATATTCGGGTGGTAAGACTTCGGAAGGTAACGCGGACCCTTTTACTGCCAATAAGATAAGCAGCGTCACCAAAGTAGGTTGAATAAAGGTAGGGATACTCGAACAACGCCCGCGCTTCAGCATTTCATTGGCTCCGAAATCAAAAGACCATGATAGGTAATCAACAAGCTTTGGTAAAACCTCACTGCCGCGATATCTTAGTGTCTGTCGTCCATTGCAGCGCGAACTTTGTCAGGTGCTGAACCAATTCATGCTTGCCAGCAATATAGGCTGCCATATCCCAAGGATATTTATCAGCCAATTCTGTTTTGAGTTGGCTATACTCTCGAGCTTGCGAGGGATGGCAGTTTAAGTAGTCCCTAAAAGCAAGGTGTCGTCTGCAATCGGCATGACCCACCTCATAAACATGCACATGATGACTGCGAACAGACTCAGTAAATTTTTGGAAGTACCGACGGCCGGGTAGTCCATATTCACCTTTTGCCTCATAGCCCAGTGTCTTCATTGGCTGCGTTTGCCCATCTACTCTAAGGATGCTGGCAACCTCGACTTGAATATCGATAATGGGTTTAGCTCGCATGCCCTCGATGGATGTACTGCCGATATGATGTGCTTGCACATAATTGTCCGCGAACGCGGCTGCAAGCAAATCCGCCTCGGCTTGAAACTGCTGAGGCCAACGTGTGTCATAATCCACAACCAATACTTGTCGTTTGGTTTCCATTAGTTCACAACTAGATCGCTCAAGGCCACACTCGCTGTAATCAAGCGAGAATTTGTAGTGTCTGTCTCGGTCCAAGCAAAAACCAGAGACTGCTGCCACTTTACCATTTGCGGAAAACTACTGAGACGACGGGAACTGGTTTCCGCAAGCTTTATTCGCTTCCCCATTTCACCGTTGGTGGATACTCGTTGCACCATGATCTCTGCATGTTCGCGATCACCCGCCTTTCTGCGCATCCAACTCACTACCGCTTGGGTTTCATTCAGCATCACAATGTCGGTTCTTCCCAGAGCTTGATCTTGCTCAACTGATACGACTGCTTTGAAACTCTGCAAACCATCGAGAGAAAATTTTGCCTTGATCTCTGGTGTGTTGGTCCCTTCCGTGTACCAAACAACTCCCACCGTATTCCCCACTGCCGCAATCGCCGGGCCATTCACCGGGCAGCCGTCTATTTGCCAATCATCTTTGTGCACCCGTCTGGCACGTTGCCATCCAGCAGCTGAAAAAGGGTCCGCAGGGACCACATAAACATCTCGGATTTCATCGGAGGTGCGATTGCGATAGGCAACAACTGGTCCCTGCGCTGTAATAGCCACATCGGTTTGACAGCAATCACAGACCAAATCGTCCGCCACCTGGCGAAAGGAAGCGGCATCTTCGGTGGAACCGCCATTCGCCGGCTCGCCAGCCTTAGTTGAAATATCCGTTGGAAACACCGCCGAGCGAAGAGCCATACCCCGGATGCCACCGGCGGTTTTTTCTCGCTCATCTAGCCAAACGACGCCGACGCCTTGATGCCACGGAAACAGGCTAACAAAACCGTGCTCGCCTCTAGATAGTTGACTGTGGGGAATAAAGGCCGCACCCCAGGTTTTACCAGCGTCTGTCGACAAACTCATGGCAATGTCATAGGCATAGGATTTTGCGGATGATTTCACCAACCAATGGGCAGCCCAATCGGTGTGACTAATCGGTACCACCGAAGGAAAGTCCGCCCAATTAGTAAACCAGTCGGTGCCTGTGGCCACTTGCTGTGGTGATTGCCAGGTGCCCGAAGCGCCCAGTACAGCGTATTTTAGTGTCGCTTGATTGGTTTCTTGTACTACCCAGCTAAGCACTGGTACACCATCGGCGGTTAAGCTCAAATGCGGCAAACTACCAACGGCGCCAGCTGGATTTGGGAATTTGCGAACTGATACGCCATCGTTTTTCAGATCGCAGCCGCTAATGGCTGCCAATGTCAAAAACAGTAGGATCGCTCGTGTCCAATCCCCAACAAATACGGGCATGACAATTGCTCTTCTTCGAGTTAGTTAGCGGACCAGCCGGTCTGGACAGAGCCTAACAACTATAATTTCACAATGCAGCCTTCGCATTATCGAGCTAAGCTAAGTCACTCACTTGGGAGATACTGTGCAACATTTAAAAAACAAAAACGTGGTAATTACCGGCTCTTCTCGAGGTTTGGGCAAAGGTTTTGCCGAAGCGATGGCCACGGCGGGCGCCAATGTGGTTATCAACGGTACTAATAAGACAGCATTGGCTGAGGCTGAATCTACGGTCACTGCGGCGGCGAGCCAAGGCGGTGGACGTGTGCTATCACAGATCGGTTCTGTCGCTGATGAAGCGGTTTGCGAATCTTTGGTTGCCAACTGTGTACAAGAATTCGGTGGCATCGATTTGATGGTGCACAATGCTGGCATCGTTCGGGACAGAACACTCATGAAAATGACCGGCGAGGAATTTGATGACGTTATTGCCGTACATCTTCGAGGCGCCTGGGCTTGCTTAAAACATGCGGGGTTGGCCATGCAAAAAACCGGGGGTCACATTATTCTGGTGATATCTGCCTCGGGTCTCTCAGGTGGTTACGGGCAAGGTAACTACGCTGCCGCCAAAGAAGGCATGATGGGTTTGATGCGGACGGCACTGCTTGAATTCCCCAGATTCAATATCCGCTGCAATGCGTTCTGGCCAGTTGCAGAGACCGACATGACTCAAATAGTGTTTGATCGCGCCCGCACTCAAGCGGAGTCAGAGAACAAAAAGCCACCGGAACCATTCGAAATGGGATTCGGTAAACCGCAGGAAGTAGCTCAAGGTATGGTTTGGCTAGCCAGTGATCAGGCCGCCCACCTCAATGGCCAGTGCATGACTTTCAATGGCCGCAAAACGGCTCTGTGGTCGCACCCTCGTGAAGTGGCGCCTGCGTTCAAAAGCGATCCATGGAGTTTCGAAGAACTCGACGCTCACTATAAAAACGTAACACCTGAATCTGTTTATCGTCCGAAGATGGTAGATTCATAAACAAGTAGGAGAGATAGCGATGCCAATCTCGAAAAAACTTGCCCTAACAGATGAGCAGCTCAACGAAATTATGACCACCAGCTGGAACTGTCGTATTGCCACCGCCGGACCAGGTAAGCACATCAATCTGACGCCCATGTGGTTTGGCTGGGCGGGCAATCGAGTCTACATTTATGGACGTGGACAAAAGGTAGTCAATCTACGGCGGGATTCGAATTGTACAGTGCTCGTTGATCGCAATGAAAAATTTCCAGAGCTACAAGCCGTTATGCTTCAAGGGATTGCCACGGTGCTTGAGACCAAGGCCGCGGAAGACGCAGACTCACACTTAGCTGATGCTCGCGTGCAAATGGGTGCAAAATATAACGGTGGCCATGGCAAACCACCCGTAGAGAACCCTGGCCCGAATACGGCAACCGCCCGAGGGGACAATGGCCGCTGGATGGTTTTGGAGGTAACAAATACGGTGACTTGGGATAACTACAAATTGGTCTTGTAGTCTTCTTCTACCATCGCATCCACAGCTTGCTCGGCTTGTTTATCGCCACCATTGCGCTTTGCCAACATCGCACCGAAAGACACTTTGTGGCGCGCTGGCCACGTTTTCGGCTTCCAAAGCTCAGACCGAATATAGGCTTTTGCGCAATGAAAGAAGCACTCTTGCACGTGCACGCGAATACCGAGCACCGCTGGTTTCGAACGTGCCGCCAGCTTCTCTAACAGCACCGGGTCGTTGGTGAGTTCTGCACGACCATTGATTCGCAGTGTTTCCGGTGTACCGGGGATCATACACAGTAAACCTACATTCGGATTGGCTAGGATATTCAAATGTCCGTAGGCCAACTTATTACCTGGGCGATCTGGTATTACCAACGTTTTGTTATCTTCTACCAACACGAAACCAGGAGCGTCACCTTTGGGCGACGCATCTAACTGTCCTTCGGCGTTGCTAGAGGTCAATACCAAGAACGGCACTTCTGTGAGAAAGGCCAGTGCAAAGTCATCCAACTCTGGCTGATTTTTTAAATTTAGCCCAGGAATTTCAGCGCCTATTACTTCACGTAGTGCAGCCTCGGTATCAATTATGTGCTCATCCATCTTAGGCGCTCCTCTTGAACCCTGTTTTCTTGTCTAGGTGATAGCGTAACGCCAGCTCGAAACAATGAGATAGCTCATCCATCGGTAATGCATCGCTGGCCTCAATGAGAATTGCCCGCTGGCCTTCGTATTGCAGACGGTCGCCATACAGCGCCTTGATGGTTGAGATCAAACTGGTCTGGCAATTTACAAAGATGCCGATCTGGTCAGGATACTTCTGTCGCCAGGCCAGACGCACAGTGCTGCCACTTTTCGTGGCCTCGGTTAAATAGCTCGGCTCACCCCATTTCAGCGTTTCTGTAATTTCCCCCACACCTTCGGACCGTTTGGCTGTTTGTAGCAACAGTCTGCGCAATTTTAGTAGCCGGGCCCGTGGCTTAGAGGGGTAACCAGCATACACCTTGGCAACCTCTCCAGTCGGCTTTGCCAATGAACTCGCTTTAGCCATTCGCAATCTCCTCGCGCTTTCTAGCTCGGATCCGCCAATTTCAACAGTTGTTTACCAATGTTCTTTCCGGTGAACAATCGATTCAGTGTGTCTGGAATATTCTCAAAGCCTTCCTGTAGATCGACCTGGTGAACCAACTCGCCGCTACCGATCCACGCGAGCAGCTCCGGAATAGCAATGTGGCTCCGATCCATATAGTCGATGACAATAAAGCCTTCCATACGAGCACGCATAATAACCAGGTTCATAAGATTAACCGGACCGGGTGTAGGTTCGGTTGCGTTGTACGCTGAAATACCGCCGCACAACACCACCCGAGCCCGCATATTGATGTGATTGAGCGCTGCTTCAAGTATCTCACCGCCTACATTGTCGAAGAAAACGTCTATTTTGTTCGGACACAATTCACCTAGCCGTTGGTTGACGTTGTCGTTTTTGTAATCAATAACGTCGTCGAATTTGGCAACGTCTTTCAACCACTTACACTTTTCAGGGCCACCCGCAATACCGATGACACGACAGCCTTTGATGCGTGCGATTTGGCCAGCAACGGATCCGGTAGCACCGGCAGCACCGGAAACCAGTACCGTTTCACCGGCTTTTGGTTGGCCCAAATCCAACATTCCCCAGTAGGCGGTTAAGCCGGTTACACCCAATACGGATAACGCCATGGTTGGGTCCATGCCTTCAGGCAGTTTGTTGAGACCCATTACGCTTGTGGCCGGCGAAACCACGACAAAATCTTGCCAGCCGCCAGTCGTTTGCACCAAGTCGCCGGGGGCAAAATCTGGATGATTGGATTCCGCTACTTGACCAATGGAACCGGCTCGCATGGGTTCACCAATACCTACCGGTGGCAGATAGCTTTCCTGATCTTCCATCCAGCCCCGCTGAGTCGGGTCAAAGGAGAAATATAAATTTCGTACCAGCACCTCGCCGTCTTGCGGGGTGGGAATGGCTTCTTCCTTGTACTCGAAATTATCTTTAGTCACCATGCCATGCGGACGCTTCGCTAGTAGCCACTGCCGGTTAGTATTCATGCTTGCCTTCCTATTTTTTTATTCTTCAATTTCACCGCATTAATGTACCTGATTACCTAAAGCTGGTATTCAAATACTGGTCTAAACTGGTTAGGTCTTGCTCAATCGCCTGCGCCCGATCACTTAGTTCAAACACCTTTACGTCTCTCCTACGGCTCGCTGATTATCATAACCGATCAACCCACGCGAAGGTGTCACTTTACCGCCGGTACAATCTATATGGCCGACTAATCGAGCGCTTTCGTTAGCTCTTCCAGCGGATCTATCGCAGTACCCGCTTTTTCTTGTTTCAGTTTGTTCTTGGCATTCTGCAAGAACGCAGCGAGTGATTCGATGTAACTTTCAGGATCAACAAACGGATGAGGCTCATTAGGTTGTCTCACCTCCAATGCGGCCGCCCGTTCAAACACCGCACCCATCGCGGCATGGTTCGGCAAACTCACACTCACCCCATCTTGCAATTTCTGCAGTCGCAGATAGCTTTGAATATAGGTTTCTGTTCGTTCGACGCCTGCAAAGTTCAAACCAACACCACCTAAAGTAATCGCTTGATGGGCTTGACCGCCATCCTTGACGGAGTACATCATCGATAGGACACCCGTGGTGTGGCCAGGTGTTTTGTATAGCGTCACTTGGGTATCACCCAAAGTGATTTGATCACCGTCTTCTGCAACGATGTCTTGTGTGGGAACTTGCATAGCCATCAGCGGATGGCTCGCCGGTTCGCGAGCTAACGCCCAGTCCTCTGCAGTCATTACGACCTGAGCACCAAAGCGTTCTTGAAACAATGCAGCACCACCCGCATGATCAAAATGACCATGAGTGGCAAGCACATATTTTACGTCTGCCGGGTTAAGACCGAGCTTTTGCATATTCGTAAGCAATCTATTGACGTATTTGCCGTAGAGGGAATCAATTAGAATTAGGCCATCCGAGGTCTTCAGCACATAAGCGGCAACCCAATCGATACCCACATAATACAGATTGTCAAAGATTTGGAACGGTTGTACCGCTTGCACGCTTTCATCTTCCCAGGAAAGCCACATTTTTTTGAGCGCATCGTTGATGGGCGCACCGGCATATTCCGCTAGTCGACAGTCTGTGCAACTTACATCTTGAACAGCATCACCATTGGCGAGCGCGGCGACCCAATCTCTCACGGTAACCTCGCCGACGGTGTAGCTGTAAAATTCGGGTCTGGCCAGTACTGTGTGTGAATCACCTCCGGCAACGTAGCTACGAAAGTCCGGTAACGCTGCTTGAATATCCGCATGATTTGCATCTAGTGCCTGTTGCAATTGAACATCAGTTTGGCCACTCAGGGCGAGGAAGCGCTTTTGCACCGCATCTTCTGCAGCGTCATATTCTGCAAAACGAATATTCGGCTGAGTTTTTCCGGCACGGATGTACAGTTGTTCATAGTTGAAGTTGGTATCGTTCAGACCTTCGAACCCTTTTTCTTGGTTCAGAACTTCAACGGTACCCCAAGACGCATTAGGGTTCCGTTGATTGCCTTCACGGCGATAACCTCCCGCACCATCCCCCAACTGCACTATCTTAGCTTGCGGATATCCCTCGGCAATTTTCATTGCGTAATAAGGTGAGGGAATAGCCCCCGCGCTAGATCCCGTAACAAAAATTTGATCCGGCGCCGACACATTGCCGTAAGTCCAGTCGAGCACTGACTGCATGTTGGCGAAACCGCGATGAAAAATGGTTAAAGATTCTCCGCCTTCTTTCTCTGCTGGATAATCGGTATCACTGGCGCCAATGTGCACGTCTGCCGAACAGTAAGGCGCCATTACCACGGTATAATCACGAAACGGGTTCTCTGGGTTGTTGAATTCAAATATACCTTTGTATCGATCCGGGTGAAAATCTCCTACCCGTTGTGTGTAGGTAGGCTCCATCGCCGGATCACAGTTACGCCGAAACCAACAGGCCCCACCCCCTTGCAAATAAACCAGCAACTTTTTTGAATCGCCAGGCCGTACAAAAAACTTGTATTCGCTACCATCCGAACATCGAGTCTCACCACCCGGTAGCAGTTCATTCCAACCATCAGTCATGCCGGTCAAAGAGACCAGTGTGTTGGATTGGGGACCTTCGTCTGCAGGCCCGCTACCATTGGTACACCCCAAAGCAAACGCCATCACAAGTAGAAATCCGGCTATGGCCAACCGGCAGAACTGCGTAAGCAGTCGTGTAAAAGTAATTCTTATGCTCACTCTATTCTCCCCAGTTTTTACGTTAGTCCATAGTAATTCTATTGCATTGTGCCGGTCTAAAGTATCATCAGTTTTATGCAGTTTTCGACAATGTCTGCCAAACGCACAAGCACCGTTGCCCTATTTGGTATCCTCAGTGTGATTCTCTGTGGCCAAGCTAATAGCGTGCACACTCGCTGGATTTACGATGCCAAGATTGGCTGGCTAAATGGCGGCGCGCTGAATATCGATCTCGAATTAAGCACCGATATTACTCCCATTCAGTACGATTTATCCGGTCAGGTCGTTGTGTCAAAATTACTCAGGCGCTTCTTTCACTGGCAAGGGTCCTTTGCCGCCGCGGGTAAAATGGTTGAGGGCTTGGCTCGAAGCGATGCATATCTTTTGATAGAAAACGAGCGTAAAGGCAGAACCTACCTGCTGTCGAGTGAAGGCCGCACAGTAATCTACGAACCTGGCGGCGAAATTGAGGAGCATTCAGCGCCGGTGGGCACAGACCTAATGTCAGCTGTTTTTGTATCGGATCGATGTTTCGATGCAAATCAGGTACACGATGGAGAAGATGCGTATCAATTAGAGCTCACTGATCAAAAACTTATGAAACTACGAAACAATCGCGACCACTATTCTGGGCCTGCCACTCTATGCAACTTTTTGATTACCGATACCGACAATAAGAAGCGGCGAGTTTCGATTTGGTATGCCGAACTTGCGGGGCATTTTATGCCAGTGCAGATCCGTTTTCGCATTCCATTCCGACCTGACGCTGTACTACGCTTGAGAATTAGGGAGCAAGGCTCCTAAGTCTCGCCGCCTCGAACTCATCACCGGCATACCAAACCGGCATGTCCTCTGCATTGGCGACTAGCCAACCAGCATAAAACCCTAATTGCGCATCTTGTACCATCCCGTCAAAGCGCCAGTTGCCGGTGAGCTCATCGGAAGGTTGATGGTAGTTCACCTTAGTGTATCTATCTTGTTGTTCACGCCCCCAGCCAGCAGGTCTACCAACCACATCTAAACCGTTTCGCAAAAACATGGCAGGCACACCTACTTTCGCCAAGCTAAATTGATCCGAACGATAGAAATAGCCTTTATCTGGCGATTGGTCCGGTTTGAGCTCGCGCTGTTGGAGCGCGGCCACTTGGTGCGCGATCGCATCGAGGGTCGACTTGCCATAGCCCACATAGGTTAAATCACGGGTCGGCCCAAAAATATTTGCGCCATCGTAGTTAAAAACTGCCGCCATTTTGTTAGTCGGCACAGGTGGGTTGCGTGCAAAGTACGCTGATCCCAACAAGCCTTGTTCTTCCGCACCCACTAACGCCACCATAATAGATCTGCCAGAGGGTTGTGCTAGTCGCTGATGGGCACCCGCTATAGCCAGAACCATCGCCACCCCACTGGCGTTATCTAAGGCGCCATTGTAAATCCGATCGATGTCCGCAGCCTCATCAACAACGGGCGCTGCAGTTCCTAAATGATCATGGTGAGCGGTATAAACCACCCACTCATGCGCATTCACACCACCGCTGCGAGGTAACAGCCCAACCACATTAGCAGAGCTGGTTTGGGAAACTTGGTTGGAAAAAACAATTGAGCTAGTCACGCCTAAACTCACTGGTTCGAACGACCGCTGCGCCGCTGCATCTATTAACTCTGCCAGCGAATGGCCAGTAGACTGTAACAACCGTTCGCTTGCTTGTTGCGTAAGCCAACCAGCTAGTTGCAATTCCGGCTCACCTTCGCTGGGCAAACTAAACTGCGGTCCTGTCCACGATGTCTGCACGACTTGCCAAGGATACCCAGCTGATTTTTCTGTGTGGATGATGATGGCACCGGCAGCTCCTTGTCGTGCCGCACTCTCATACTTGTAGACCCAACGACCATAGTAGAGGCGCTTTTCACCGGCAAACAGTGCAGGATCCCAGTCGGGGTCGTTATTGAGCATCACCAGTATCTTGCCCCGGAGATCCGCGGTTTTAAAATCGTCCCATGCGTATTCCGGCGCTTGAATGCCGTAACCAACGAATACCAGCTCTGCTGCTTCCACCTTTACCTGTGCTTTTTCTGTACCACTGGCAACTATAAACTCACTGCCTTGAACAAACGACTCACGACCGATGCGCCAAACTGCTGGTTGTTGAGTATCTATACTCACCAGCCGAAAAGGTTGTAACCAGCGATTCAATTCACTATCTTCTGCACCGCCTGCACCGCCTGGTTGAAATCCTAACTCGCGAAGTCGATCCACCAAATATCGTTGGGTCTTTCGATCATTGTCTGTACCGGGGCCACGACCACCGAACTCATCACTGGCTAATACCTCGATATCTCGTTTCAGCTGTGCTACATCGATGGTATGTGCCGCAGTATGAGCCGCCGGAGAAATTTCAACACGAGTCGCAGCGTCTTTACCGATGGTCCCAGGTTTCACTGCCGGTCGCTGCGCTTGTTCCGCTGTGCAAGCGACCTGTAAACTGACCCATACCACCAACACCAGCTGAGTTATGCACTTGGAGTTACTCATGATTGTTAATCCGATGAAAAGCCGACTATGTAAAGCAACAGTGTACCTATTCGCGGCTTTATTTGGGCCAGCCGTCTTTGCTGAGCAGAGCGGGACTCAGATCGGCGATATTCGCTGTCAGTCGAAACCGCTCAACATACTGTTAACCAACGACGACGGCTTTGACACCCCCGGCATCGTAGCCTTGCATGATGTGCTTGCTGCCGCCGGGCACAACGTAAAGCGCATAGCACCGATGCGAAATTTCAGCGGCAGCTCTGCATCGATTAACATCACTGAGATTAGCGTCACCCCCTCACCGAGCGATGCTCACCAGGAAATCTATGCAGTAGACGGTAGCCCTGCCACCTCAGTTTTACTGGGCGCAACCGCTATTTTCACTAAAAACCCGCCAGATCTAATTGTGTCTGGTATCAACAGCGGCGCGAACCTCGGGGCAGCAACGCCTTTCTCTGGTACCGTTGGCGCCACAACCGCAGGGATCAAGCTTTTGCAACCCGCTGTACCCGGCATCGCCATCAGCACCAATCAGCCAAGCTGAGATACCCAGGCAGTTGAAAACCAGCAACACATGCAACAAGTGGCCGCTTTCGCAGGAAGACTAATCGGCAAACTGGTAAAGCAGACATGTGGCAAGAGCCCAATATTGCCCAACCACTTGGTGCTGAACATTAACTATCCACTGCTGCCAAGCGCCGATATTGCCGGCGTACGTGTCGGCCGGCAGAGCAAGCTGTCAGATTTCAAGATCGGTTTTACTCGCAAAGATGACGAAAGCTATCTGCCGGTGATCGATGAGGTGAACAATAGTGATGATAGCCCGCTCTCGGACACCGCCTTGTTTGCCGAGGGATACATCACCATTGTGCCCCTAGACGGTGACTTTACCGCCACCAAATTCAGCCACCTCGAACTCTCAGAGTTGTTGCGAACCCAGCCCTAAGGCAATCATTAACATTTGCAGTTTAAGTTTGGGGTTTGAATTCTTTCCGCGACTGCAACGCCAATTCGAACTGCTCTTCGCCCTCAACATAGGCGTGCAAAAGCGGGTGATCGACCTTGTGAACAATTTCGTCGGTAACTTGCAGAATACAGCGGCGAGAATCTGCAATGTCTCGGGTGACAAAGAAGCTCGGGCAACTTTCCTTCGCTACACTTCGAATGCGCGCGTGTAGCGCTTGCACCGCTTCAACGGAACGAAAATCTTCCGAGGTGTAACTGATCGAATATTTGGTATCAGCGACAACACTCGCACTAATAGACAATGCCGCTAACGCCAATAAAGGCACGCCAATGGTTTTGTAAGACATCTAATCAGCTCTCAATTCTATGATGGTTACTTAACTAGATGCACTTGCAATCGAAAGGGTTGCAAGAATTTGAATTTATTTTTGTGCTATTTTACTTCTAGCGCGATTTCTTCAGGCGCGTTTAACCGATAAAATACAAAAATCGCATGCATCCATGAAGGACATGATCATGATGCGAAAGACATCACCGTATTGCAGATCTGTGCCATAGATTTGGCCTTACCCGCCCCAGGTCGCCCGGCTTAAGTATTCCTTACAACGGAAAAAGTAGGCAATACTGGGTTTAGGTGGTGGCGAAGTAGCTGATTCAGACATCATTCCTCCTTAGTTTGTTTCAAGAGCGGTAGCACGCTCAGCGACAGCCGCGATGGTGAGCGATGGATTGACACCCAAAGATCTGGGGATAACAGAGCCATCCATCACGAATAAACCGGGGTGAACTTGCCCAGCCGCCGAAAAAACCCGGCAGCGATGATCAACCACACCATCTGCCGCACTTTCTCCCATACTACAACCCCCCAAGGGGTGTACAGATACCAAGTTATTTCCCAGCACGTTGCTCCACAACGGGTTCTTGATGTAGGTACCGCCCGTACCTTCCGTGGCTTGCCGTAGAGTAGCGCTAATTTTCTCAAACACAGGCAGTGTACCTGCATCTGGCCAATCAACGATAAGACGATCGTTGCGTAATTCCAAAAGCCCGTTGCTACCTTCATGAGCCATCACTAGGTACGTTTGGGTGTTGTTCACCGCACCTGTATAGGCTCCCGCCACCAGGCTTTTGAAAGAACGACTTAGCTCTTGAAAGAAATCCCCGGCATCTACATCGTCACCAAAAAGCGGCGATGCACCAGAAAGCATCGCTGGTAGTAACGGCGCCAGAATACTCGGTAGCGCACCCTCTTGAATAATCATGTTGTCAGCGATAGGTGCGGACGGATCTCGCAGATCAATCAGGCCGGCAATCACCGGACCAACCGGTGGCAAATCGTCACGCACTGGCGGGTGACCGAAACCAATACCATTAACAGACATGTCGTTGTTGTAGGCAAAGGCGATAACGTCTGCATTGCCTGAAAAACGTTGTCCTACTTGGCTAGAGACAGCCAGACCGTGCTCTGCGGAGCGCAACAAGATTTCAGTTGAGCCAAGGGTACCTGCACTCAATACCACCCGCTCCGCTGTGACCGCTAGCGTGTCATCTTCATCCGTACGTTGACACAGCAATTTCCATTGGTTGGCAGACCTCTCTAACCAGTTAACTCGGGTACTATGAAATACTTCAGCACCGGCGTTTACCGCTACCCGTAAATAATTCATAGCGACGGTATTTTTGGCACCGACATTGCAGCCAGAACAGCAATCCCCGCACAATGTACAGGGTGGCTGCACAATACCGCTGTCGTCAGGCTGTTCACGAGCATTAAAAGTCACAGCAATCGGCGGATATGAACAGTGCGCATGGATGGCTTGGGCTTGAGCAGCAAATGCGCTAATTTTATTTAGCCTAGGTACACCAGGGTAAGCCACCGGGTTAATCATTGACTGCGCTGCCTGATAACCCGCTGCCAATGTAGTGGCAATATCTCGGCGAATTTCACTTGGCCAGTCCGTATGTGCTAATACACGCTGTTCCGGTCGCAACATGACGTTGCCATTGATTAGCGATGTCCCGCCAACACCACAACCCACCAACACGGACACATCCGCATTTACACGCATATCAAACAAGGCACGCTCTGATCCTAAATGCCCGGCCCTTGAGTCCAGTTGAAATTCCTTTGCACCTTGTAATGGTGTGGCTGGAAAATCTCCGGGCAAAAACTCCTTACCCCGCTCCAACACGGCGACCCGCAGACCCATTTGGGCAAATCTAGTAGCCGCAACACCACCACCATATCCAGATCCAACGACGACAACATCATAGTGAGGCGCCAAGTTAGCGGCAGAGCGAGCAATCGACTTCATCGGATCGTGATCGATGGCTCAATGAGCGCCGGCGCACTGGGTGGCGCCACTTGATCGATTTTTATCGGATGGATCACCAGCGCGCCTTCTTCGGTTATTTGCATTCGTAAAAAGTGTTTATAGTTGGCGATGCGTAGCGCCGAAAAAGCATTGGTCCACTGCAATCCGAACAGGTTGAGCGACACAATCAGAAAACAACCAAACATCAGTCCACCAAAGCCCCCGCCGAATAGAAACATGGTAGCCATAAACCAAACAAAGGTATTACCTAACAGACCAAACTGAGCTTCAAACATTAGTCCCACCTGAATGGCTACGCAGTACGTGGCCACAGCGCCGAACAAATGCATGATGGTATGTATCACCCCCAATGTAATGCGCATTTTTAGACTGCCGGTTACGTTGAATGCAACCAAACCTGCACAGGCTAGCAGCACGACCACGGCAAATTCAGGGCTTTTGGGTATGGTGGAAAAAAACCGTGCCAGTGCATCTGCCAAAGATAAGTTGTCGTTCAGCACCTGACGAAACATGTCGCTAACCGCCTCACCCCCACTAAGTAGATGGGTTTCGAGAAACCAAACTAACAACGTATAAACAAAACCAATGAATAGACTCAACTGCCAATTGAGAATCGGGAAGAATAGATTGCCTAACGACAACTTGTGGCTCAGCACTTTGTCTGGGTAGCTGGACTCAAGACTATGTCTTCGATCATCTAAACTCGATTTTTCCGGTAACACATGAGTGGGATGTAAAAATGCGCCTCCACCCCCGGCTGTAATGAGTTGCTCAGGCATCCCTCTTTCGTGCACGGACTCATTTACGGATGGGGCGCTCAGAGCGTACCGGCTGTAGTGATGCATATCACCAGCTAGCACGAGTTTTAGGACGGCTCCTTGCCGGATACACAGTTTACGAATCCAAGTTAGCTTACTTGCACTCTCCGAAGACTTCGCATCAATCCAATCTGGGTGCGAATCACAAAGAATCACTTTGTCTTTGGCCGCAAACTCGGTCACGGCGCGCTCGACAAAATCACGTTGAGAAGGATTAATGCGGTTGGTGAGCTGAGCATCTAGACCTATTAGCCACCAGTTATGAGGCAACTTCAAAACAAAGTAGCTGTGCGTTTGTGCTTTACGCCAACAACCAATGGGATAGCGGCTAACGACGTCCGTGTCGTCGATAAACACTTCCGTGAAAGCCTGCAACCCGTCATACCAATCGTGGTTGCCCGGTAGAGCAAACAAATCTGCGGCAAAATCGCCGACCTCAGCACAGGCTTCTTGATACGGCGCCAACGTACGCTCGCGATACTGAGCGATGGAAGGATCTGGATATACCTGATCACCGCCGAACAAGAGTAAATCTGCTCGGGGCAACTCATCGCCACCCACCGCGATCGAATCGGCAGCTACCAACTGGGCGACGGCCGCAGAAGACTCGTAGCCTTCGCCGAGATCGGCAACATAATCTACATTGAAACTATCATGATCTGAGTAGTCGACCACTTTGGCTGATTTGCGACCACCGGCACCTACCTGCAACTCACGATTGTCACTAATTTGCCCTACATAGGTGGCAAGCAGGGCTTGCATTCCGGTGCGGATCAGCTGCAGTGGGTTGTACCAGCGCACCATGGTTGGCTTATTTTTCACAGATGCTCATTGATTCCACAACGAATAGATTAGTCTAGACTATGCCAACCCCAGAGGCATCAAGCGCGGCGCCAAAAAACCTGGCATTGTTCCAGCGCGGAGGATACTCATGGATACCAGAGCACTACTCGATCAGCTCATTAAAGCGGGCAAAGAACTAGCAGATAAAGGACGCACTGCGGCCGAGCAGTTTGCCGAGCAGAATTTGGACCTTCCTGAGGAGGGCCCCGAGCGCGATGCCGCAATGGCACTTGCTATATTGTTAGGCACTAAGGGAGGTCGCGCACTAACGGGCTCCGTACTAAAGGTCGGCAGCTTGGCAGCTTTAGGCGGCTTGGCTTATAAAACCTACCGGGATTGGCAGGCAGACGTGCATCTTGATGATCTAGAACCCGCGGGTATGCCAGTGGGTGAGCTGACCGGGATAGGTGCCACCGCTTGCAGCGAACATTTACTGAAAGCCATGATTGCCGCGGCTACTGCTGACGGTCACATCACCGCTGAGGAACGCACGCGGATTGCTGAACAATTTCGCGCGGTGGATATTGACGGCAGGACCCAGACCTTTATCAACGCGCAACTTGCGAACCCAGCTTTAGTAGAAGATATCGCTGCGCCAGTGGATTCAGCCACTTTCGCTGCAGAAAACTATTTGTTATCTGCCTCATTGTTGCCAAACGCACAGGGTGCGAACAGTTCCCCAGATCGAGGCTATTTGGATGCATTAGCTGCGGCACTGGAACTGGACAGCGAACTCACCGTACGCCTTGAAGCACAAGTATGGACTGGTTAAACCAGTGAACGAGACCAGCCACCAACGAAGCAATCGAGTGCAATCTGTGTTGATGATTGTCGCTATGGCGGGAATATTAGGCCTGTGCGGTTTTGTCGTTGGCGATCTCACTGGTTTTATTTTAGCGCTATTCGGTTTTGCGGTAATCGTTGTTGCTAGTAACCGGGTGTCAGCACCGCTTGTGTTGAAGATGTATAAAGCCGTGGAAATAGCGCCACACCAGGCGCCGGAACTACAAACTCTATTCGCCAAACTAGCAGCGCGCGCCGAACTAACGAATAAGCCGAAGTTGTACTACATACCATCCAAAATGATGAATGCCTTCGCCGTGGGTCGAGGCGAGGCGTCTTCAATTGCTGTCACTGATGCGCTATTGCGTAATATGAACGTGCGCGAGCTCGCCGGGGTGCTCGCACACGAAATTGCGCATATTCGCCACAATGATCTATTCGTCATGACCTTGGCAGATGCATTCAGTCGAGTGACTACGCTGCTAGGACAAATCGGCCAAATACTCGTGTTACTTTCTATACCTGCACTATTCATGGGCTACGATTTCCCCTGGATCGCTGCGCTTGTGTTGTTTTTTGCGCCAGGTGCGAGCGCGCTGATACAACTCGCACTCTCACGATCTCGAGAATATGAAGCGGATTTTGGCGCAGCTCAAATTACCGGCGATCCAATGGGTTTGGCTCAAGCACTCAATAAAATTGAACAAGGTCACCGTAATTGGTTTGATCAAATTATTCGGCCCGGCCGGAAAGTACCGGAACCGGCGCTGCTACGCACGCACCCACCTACAGCCGAACGAATCGCGCGGCTACAGGCTCTGGCAACGCCAGACCAACAGTATCCAGATCAAATCGTCGCCCTGTCCACGGAGTTCGCGCCAACCGAAAATCCTAGGGTTGTGCTACGAGCACCGCGTTGGCATGTGACGGGGTTATGGTATTAAGACAAGAAAAACTGATCAAGACAGCCATGTTCAGAACTTGGACCCGCATGAGATACCACCAAAAGCATTGGGATTCGAATAATGTTGTCCGATCTTGCTGACCTACAACACGCAATACCAGATTGGTTGCATGACACCTTGTCACGCCCCAGAACAAGCGGCACTCTCCAGGTACTAAATTGTCCGATTCATTACTTCAGTTGGGGGAATCCAGCCAATCAGGGCTTGGTGTTCTTACACGGCCGCATGTCACATGCGCATTGTTGGGCATTCATAGCTCCTCTTCTGGCCGACGACTACCATTGTGTCGCAATCGATTTATCCGGTATGGGTGATTCAGGCCATCGCAATCGCTATCAGCGTGCGACGCGCGCCGAGGAAGTTAAGTCAGTTACCGAACATCTCGGAATGTTCGCTGGCGCTCAGAAACCACTGTTGATCACACATAGTTATGGCGCCGTCGTGGGATGCGACGTACTGGCAATGTACCCTTCAAAATTTTCCGGGATAATCGCATGTGACCCATCCCTTCACCAACCGGACGAATGGTCCTCACTGCAGCCTCGCCAAGACAGCGCAGAACTTAGTCGTCCACACCGGGTCTACCCAGATCTAGCGACTGGCATGCGCCGATTTAAGTTCGCACCTACACAAGACTCAGTATTCCCAGTACTGGAAGAATACATCGCCAGACATTCGTTAAGGCGGACTAAATCTGGATGGTGTTGGAAGTTCGACCCACTGGTGTATTCAGCCTTTGAGGAAGGTCACGACGACTGGTGGGTACAGCACACGCAAAACTTACTCAAGCTGCCGGTTCCCCGGGCCATTGTCTATGGGGACAAAAGTTCAATGATCGATAAGGCGATCGCCGACGCTGTCGTTGCACATACAACTGACAAAATAGCTGTGTACGAAATTCCTAACGCCGCTCACCATATAATGGTGGATCAGCCCTGGGACCTAAAAAAAGCAATACACGATGCAGCGATAGAACTTTCGAGCGCTACTAATAGTTAGTCACTCAACGGGTGTCTGCATAAACTGTGGCGCGTCATCGCCAATGACTTCCCAATGCGGTTTATTCTCGACCCAGATGTGACCGAGAATCCCAACCTTCGGGCCTTCATCCATCAAACCGGCAGGCACGATCCACATTTTGTCCTCAACGTACCTGGGTAACGGGGATCCACAGTGGTTACAAAATATGCTGCCCCACCCTTCCTGCAATTCAAATTGCTTGGCATTTTCTTTGCCATCAAGCCACCTAAAACTGTCTGGGCGCACCCAAAACACAGCGTTTGAACCGGTACCAGAAATTTTCCTACATTTTGTACAGTGGCATTTCCCTACGGGACCGGCATCGCCTGTGATTTCAAAAATGCACTGTCCACACAAGCAGGTACCTTTCATATGTTCACCATCACGTTATCTTCCGAGGACTGCAGGCGCAGCAACAGTCTTACTCAAATAGCGTCGAGACACTTTCCCCATGATGAATGGCGTAGATCGCATCGGCAAAGAGCCCGGCGACAGAAATCGCCTCGACTTTCGAACTGCGCCGGTCATCGGGGATCGGAATAGTATTAGTGACCACCACTCGCTCAATCACTGATTCATCTAAGCGACTCTTCGCATGACCTGACATGACGGGATGTACGGCCGCTGCTTCAACTCGGTTCGCACCCTGACTCTGCAAGTAACGCGCGGCTTCAATCATGGTGCCACCGCTAGCAATTTCATCATCGATTATCAGCGCGTTCCGCCCCGCGACATCCCCGATCAGACCCACAGCGGTGGGTTGTTCGCTGTCGTCGTAACGCCGCTTATCGACAATGGCCATGGGTAGGTTCAATCGATTGGCATATTCGCCCAGGTCTTTGGCTTCGCCCACATCGCTGGCCACCAACACACTGTCAGTCAAATTCGATGTTGCACGTAGATGATCGCAAACCAAGGGTGTCGCGTTGAGTTGGTCTACTGGAATTCTAAAAAATCCTTGAACCTGCGGGGAATGGAGATTCATGGTTAACACCCGATTAGCACCCGCGGTTTCCAACAGGTCCGCCATGAGCCGGGCGGTAATTGATATTCTCGGACGGTCTTTCTTGTCTGAACGGGCATAAGGAAAATAAGGCAGGATGGCAGTAATACGCCGAGCCGATGCATGTTTTAGAGCATCGATCATGATCAACAATTCCATAATACCATCGGATACTGGCGACGACGAAGTTTGGACAACAAAGACATCAGACTCACGCACATTTTCCAAACACTGGAACATAATGTTTTCGTTACCGAAGCGCACGATATTGGTTTTGGTGAGCGGGACGCCTAATTTTTCACCTATTTCAGCGGCCAACGTCGGATGGGATGTACCAGAAATCAGCTTGATGTCATTCATTTGTTGGTCCTCCGGAAGCCGCTGGGCAAATTCAGCGGTAGCCTAGCTCAGCCAAGCGGAAAGTACACCCTAAACTCGGCTCCGGGCTCTGTGTTCACCACATCCACTCGCCCATCCATTGCTTGGGCGAGCTGTTGCACCAGGGCAAGACCGATTCCAGTGCCCACTGTCTCTCGGGTGAGTTCACTCTCGACTCGATAGAACAACTTGAAAATTTGCCGCAATTGTTCCTTGTCTACACCCGGCCCGTGATCGCGCACTGCGAACACCAGTTCATTTTTAGTGTTGATATTCAGACTTAAGACCACCTTCTTGATTGGACTTTCAGCTGAAAACTTCATGGCGTTGTCGACTAGATTAATCGCAATCTGGCAAAAGTAGTCAGGATCAATGGTGAGGGACACTGTTTTTGCTCTATTCACATCCTGCTCAACTATCTCCAGCTCAAAATTCGCCGCTTCAATCTGAGTGGTGACCTTGGAGCGCACCAAATCCATCAATTCTCGTGGTGTATGAGGTTGCCGTTGGGCGTCTGAACCGTTGTGGCTTAGTTTGGATAGCTGCAGCACGTTGTTTACCAAACGAGACAAACGTTGGCTTTCATCATGAATAAAGTCGTAGTAACCCTGCTTCTTTTCTTCTGAGGCCCAACCGGCTTTGAGTATCTCACCGTACATACGAATCGATGTGAGCGGCGTTTTCAATTCGTGGCTTACCGCTGACACGAAGTCTTGCTGTTGCTGGCCCAACTGAATTTGTCGAATACCATTACGATAGATAACGAACAAGCCTACTGCTAGCGTGAGTAACAAGAGCCCGCTGATCCAATTAAGCAACGCACTACCAGCAGTGAGAGACATCTCACCCACTGACCAGACAAGTTCAAGGCCAGCAATAGGTGGTGACAGTCGTGACTTGTAGAGCAAAGTACTAGTTGGTTCGCTGTATGTTCTGGAATTCGGGCTTACCACTCGCTGTACATCACCAGCAAAACCTACTGCCAGCTCGGTGAATCCCGATAAGTTGGTATCTTGATAAGGCTGCACGATGAAGGTATCAATAAATTCTTCGCGATTGACCAACACACCCTGCACGGTGCGTTGCTGCTGGGCCCATACATAGCGATAAAATACAAAGTGCTCGGCGTCCACGCTGCCGAAGTTCAATGGGCCAACCTCGCTTTCAAACATCTCAATCTTTGGCACTCGTGTGGTGTCAGTTTTGGCAGCCTCTGTAGTTGAATCAAACTCCATAGAGCTGGCTAGCTGGGCATTCTTATCCGCAGCGCTAGCTCGATCTTTCAGCGCCGGGATTTGTCGCGCGACTTGTTCTTTGCGAATAGGCCGAGTTATCGGTGCGTTCTTTTTACTTTTGAATTTTCTATCAGCAGTTTTCGTAGCCGATAGGATACCCTCGGTCGTGGAACGTGGCTCCACAGGCGTTTTGGTACCGGTTGATCTATATTCAGCAGCAGTGTCGGCTGACTCGTTGAATTGGCCGCGTCGCCGCGGTGCTGCCGCTGCGCCGTCTGCCTGTTCTAATTCTGGACTTGATACCTTTTTGCTGAGCTCATCATCCAGTGACAGGTCATCCAATCGTCCCAAACCACGAGTTCCTTGCTTTGGGCTGTCCACTGCACGTTCAAAGATGTCTTGATATGAATCAGCCCCCAACTCCCGCTCTTCAGCCTTATCCTCACTGATCTCTGACAATGGCTGCGGAGTGTTTGGCTTGTTACCCGCAGCTACCATGTCGCCATCAACTGAACTCAGGCGTCCGCCGACCCGGTTCTGCAACAACGACCCTTGGGACAATACTTCCTTTACCTGCGACTCAATGGTCAACCGTTTCTGTATTTGTTGCTCGGAAAGACCAAAGTTTTTTGATACCTCTACAGACTCTGCAACAAGTGGTGTACTCACCCGCCCTTGGGCATTGACCTGAAAATAGGAAACCAAGCCGGGTAGCTCCACAGAATCAGTGTTCTCCGCCAACGGTGAGCGTTGAACATAGTTAGCGCTCGGGTTGCCTGCGAGCAGAGTGAAGTCATACTCCGCCACAGATCGTAGCTCCTCTTGGGCGATAAACGCCTGAATCCGAGTGTCGATGCGTCCAGTCAATTCCTCCGCTAACACGCGATACTGGTGAAAGGACTCCCAGCGCATCTGCGAATAAGCTTGAAACATCAATGCAACCGTTGGTATTGACAGCAATAAGAGGAAACCAACCAACAATCGCACAAGGCGCTTGCGCTCGGTAATTTCCACAGTGGAGTGACTAGCCATGGCTAGCTACTCATCAGCCTGTAGCCCGCACCTCGAACAGTAACCAGTAATTGTGGTTCTTTCGGTTGAGCTTCGATTTTGCGGCGAATTTTCGCCATATGAATATCTACAGTTCGAGTTTCTATCTCTATATCGGGCGCATAACCCCACACCTTTACTAGCAATTCCTCTCGCGGTACCGGTCTTGCATTGTTGCTATGCAAGTACTCGACAATATCCATTTCGCGACGGGTAAATGCGATCTGTTGTGGCGGGTTGCCTCCGGCTGTTTCTGCGGAGAGATTTAGCGTATCAACTTGCCACGGACCCAACACAATCGTCAGGTCTTCAGCTGGATATGCTCTTCTTAAAACGGCCTTAATGCGCAACACCAACTGAGCAACCGAAAACGGCTTGGCAACATAGTCATCAGCACCAAGTTCCAAGCCACGGACAATATCCTCATCGCTGACTCGCGCAGTCAACATCACGATTGGTAGCGATCGATCTTGCTCACGAATGGCATTACACACATCGTAACCGTTCAATTTAGGCAACATGATATCCAGCAACACTAGGTCATACTGGCCAGTTTTAGCCTTCGCCAAACCCTGCTCGCCATCTTCTGCGCTATCAACCTCAAAACCGTGAAACACCAATACATCTAGCAAGCCAGCACGTATTGCTACTTCGTCTTCTACTACGAGAATACGACGCTTGTTGCCACTTAACTTTTCGTTTGGTGAATCCATGAAAAACCTTATCAATCAATTAGTAAGACTACCGCGGTGGCGGATTTAGCGCTTGTAAATATTAGGTAAACCGAGCCGTTCAGGTTTTACACAACTCTGCCTACAGGTGATGACTAACAGTGCCCAAACTAGCGGCCTCAGATGAACAACTGGAGAACACTGTGACACTGATCAACCGGCTGACAAAGCTATTTACCGCGGATTTCCATGCGGTAATCGACAATATCGAAGAGCCCGAAACCCTTTTACGGCAAGCCGTGCGAGAAATGGAGGAAGAAGTAGCTAAATCCAAACACCGACTCGCCCGCCTGCACCAAGACGCCAACGACGTATCAACTGCCAGCGAGGCTGTTGAACAGCGAGTGGCCGAACTCGACGAAGAACTCACTCTGTGTTTTGCCGAAGGCCGCGACGCATTGGCTAAGAGCACGGTGAAAAGAAAGTTAGAAGCACGGCAGCGTAGTAGTGCCTACCAAGAACAACAGCAACAACTGGCCACAGCGGTTGAAAAGGCTGAATCAGTTTTACAACAACAGCAAGAGGAACTCACCGCCATCAAACAGAAAGTGAATCTGTTGGCAGCGACAAATTCCATGTCTTCTAGTGCGGTGCAATTTCCTGCTCACGGTTTTAGCGACGATGAAATCGAGGTTGCTTTTCTCAAGGAACGACAACGGAGGGCGTCATGAAACATAAACCTAACTTTGCTCAGGGGCTACTCATTGCACTCGGTCTGGCGGTATTCGGCACTATTGGATTTAGTGCGGCAACTTTCTTTGGCTTCACCTACACAGGCACTGTGCAACTGCTGGCCGGTTCGCTGACCCTAACCTACCTGCTCTACCTACTTAACCAAAGCACCACAAAAATTGGACGCCCCGTGGTGTTGCTGTGCTGGGCTGCGGTTACGACGATTACTTACCTACTGCCTATCTCGCTAACGGGTTTTTTACTGATCCAAGGATTAATGCTCTGGCTGGTGCGTTCATTGTATTTCCATAATGGACTGTTATCTGCTGGTGCTGATTTAGTTCTAGTCGGCTTAGGTAGCGCAGCGCTCGTTTGGGCATCTTTGACGACGGGCAGCATATTTCTGGCCATTTGGTGCTTCTTCCTTACGCAGGCGCTCTTTACCGGCATTCCCAACCGTGGCAGCGCAATACCAGAAAAAAGTGACACAGCCGACGGTAGTCGTGACTTCGACGCTGCTCACGAATTAGCTCAACAGGCGTTGAAGCGCCTTGTTTAGTCTGACATCAACAACAAACCAATCACTAAAAGAGAAATGATATGAAAACCAAACTATTAGCAGGTTCTATATTCGCGCTGACCACGGCCGTGGTGTTCGCCTACCCGAGCCTTGAAGCGCATCTTGCCAACAGCAACAACGGCACAGGTCACGTGCAAGGCCATGTGATCCCAGTAGATACCATACCTAACCAAGCACCAATCGTAGAAGTAGTATTCGTATTAGACACCACCGGCAGCATGGGCGGTCTTATCGCAGCAGCAAAAAACAAGATCTGGTCGATTGCTTCGACCATGGCTTCCGCACAACCAGCACCACAGATTCGCATGGGCCTAGTGGCTTACCGTGACAGAGGCGATGCCTATGTCACCAAAACTATCGATCTAAACGATGACCTCGATTCTGTCTATGCAGCACTCATGGAATTTCAAGCCGAAGGTGGCGGCGATACTCCAGAGAGCGTAAACCAAGGATTGTATGAAGCCGTACACAATGTGTCTTGGAGCCAGAATCCCAATGCCTACCAAGTCGTGTTTCTAGTCGGCGATGCACCTGCACACATGGACTACAACAACGACGTTCAATTTCCCGACATAGCCGCTGCTGCGGGGCGCAAAGGCATCATCATAAACACCATCCAATGTGGCAACGATCACAACACCCTCGCCCAGTGGCAGCAGCTTGCATCACTCGCGCAGGGTCAACACTTTCAAGTGGATCAAGCAGGCAGTGCGGTGGCCATTGCAACGCCTTTTGATGACAAAATCGCGGCGCTTTCCAATGAACTTGATAGCACTCGCTTGTTCTATGGCGACAAAGAAACCAAAGCTAAGTTAGCATCTAAAATCAAGGCTACCGAGAAATTGGCTGCAACCGCAAGTCCACAGGCCTTGGCTCGCCGAGGTGTATTTAATGCATCAAAAGGTGGCAGCAAGAACTTGGTAGGAAGCAGTGATCTAGTGGCTGATATCGCTAGTGGCCTAGTAGAACTTGAGAGCATTGATGAAGACAAACTGCCTGCCTCTGTACAAGCGATGGCGCCATCTGTTCGGCAGGACTACGTGGCAAGTACCGAGAAAAAACGCGCCCGCATTGCCCAAGAGATACGCAAACTCGCCGGCGAGCGAGACAGTTATGTACGCAGTGAACTCTCGAAAACAGATGCCGGTAAAGACTCACTAGATGAAAACATTTTCAAAGCGGTGAAATCCCAGGCAGCCGACAAAGGGCTAGCTTATGAGGATGCACCTAAATACTAGCGAGCCGCCGCCAGCAGGGTTAGTGCCGCACCCGATCACTCGGGTGCGGCATGTTTGATTATCTGAGGTATTGAGCGCGGTCCGATTCACCGCTAAAGCGGACCTGAGTAACAGATAGAATTCGGGTAGGAAAATCGACGGTTGCGGCCAACAAGAGACATTCGCTACTCAGAGGACTGGTCGAACATCCCTGTCAAAATTCCTATCCTCTTTCATTGGCGCATGTCTATACTGATCCCTTTTGCAGGGGGTAGTTTGACTAGTTATCGCGTTACCTATATTGAAAAACAAATTGAAGCGCTGCGAGGCAATCCAAAAATCATAGCTTTGTGGGAAGCTGGTTCTGCCGCAACGGATACCACCGATCAATACTCTGATATCGACCTGTCAGTTTTGTGCGCCTGTGATATTAATGAGGCGTTTGACCTGATGGAATCGGCAATGCCACCCATTACCCATCGTTACATTGAACCCACAGGCTTGCGTTCCGATTCAAAAAGATTTCGCATCTATTTTCACGACGGTGCGCCAAAACATTTTTTTGCAGACGTACATGTTGTATCCGAGGACTCCCGAGAGACTCTCGAAGAACTCATGGTAAAAGAGAGGCATGGTACTCCTGTCGTATATTTCGACGACAAAGGATTGATTAAACCTCATCCTATGGATAAGACCAAATGGCAATTGAAGTTGGAAACCAGATTGAAAGAGATTGAGGAATCACTGCCTATCTACATTTTACAGGTTCTCAAACCTCTGGATCGCCACCGAAATACAGAGGCGTTTGCCTTTTTTTATCATGGTTTATTGCGCAAACTGGTCGAGTTAATGGGTATTCGTTACCGGCCTTATCGCTACGATTTTCAACTCCGTTATCTTGAGAGAGATTTCCCTCAAAAAGAACAAGACTCCATTCATGAGTATATGAAGTATGTAAATCCCGATGATTTGCGGAAAAAGGTCGCGTTGATCGAACAGGATTTCAAAGAAAATCTCACTATTCTTAAAAATCAAGGGATTCAACTTGTCTGAAACCCCATTGAATGATCGGTTGAATCCGCAGTCATGAGCAGGCGTTCGCTCTGGCTACTTTCCGATGAAGTTTTCGTGAACAACTGGCTCAGCAGACTCGACATGCGTAACAAAACCTCTCGGCATGATATCTCGATCACGACTCCAAACCTCTTTCCACACGGGGAGATCACGAATATACCCAGCCAGCACCGCGCGCTCATGCCCCCAAAATTCCTCCGAGAGATAGCCCACTTCGTGTCGCACAAAGAGCTCTGTATAGCGTTGCAGCTGTGAGCGAACGAAGAGTGCTACTCTAACCGACTCCACACCCTCAAAACTGGAGAACTGGACTTTGGGATCGTAGGTCTTCATGCCCAAATCAATTAGGTCTGGGTTCTGCAGGTTCATATCGTTGAATGAGTAAAAAACTCGCTGTGATTCGATTCTCGCGTTTGTTTCCGTTGCGGAAGTGTTTTGATTGAGTTCGTATCCGACATAGAGAAGCGATGCAACCACCGCTACTGCGCTAACTATTTCGGAGATTTGTGCGTACTCTCCTAATTTCAAAGACATCAGTCAGCTCCAGTGCTTAACGTTGCAAACAAAAATCTGCGCGGCTACATAGTACACCTGGGAGTGATTATTATAACGTTCCAAAACATCTGCAATAGGCACAAAGTGAGCTTTGCGAGCGCAACCATCATGAGGTCAGCTTTGCCATGCAGATCCAGTCATAAAAATAGCGCATTCTTCGACCCAATTTCCGGTAGTAACGGCCAGGAGCCGTCGGTCGCGTCCCGTGATACACGTATATGTTGGAGGTGGATGAAGTAATATACGGTAATAAAGGCTGCAGGAAGTTTACATGAGAATCACTACGGTACTGTTAACCGTCACAATTCTTTTCTCACTCACATTGGCTGCAGATACTGGAGCAAATGACGCTATGAATTCGAACACTAACCTCCCCCCAGAGATGCAGGCCTATCTCACGGGTGCTTCTTCGTCCAAACACCTTGAATTTAATTTCCTCATTGGGGATTGGAGTGTTGAAGGGATTCAGCCACTACCCGATGGAAACAAAATTGAATATACAGCTCGATGGAAGGCCCACTACATGAATGATAAACGGATGATCATTGATGATTTTCAAGCTTTGTCCCCCAATGGAAAGCCACTGTCTTCGTATGTAACGTTGCGTAGTTACTCTCCTGTCAGCAAGCGTTGGGAACTGTCTGGATTGGCTGCGATGACGCCGGGCGTATCAACCCTAGAGTGGTATGGGAACATGGAAGGTGAGGAAATGGTTTTGAAGGCAAAGGGTCCTGGTCCTACTGGGGATCTAGTGCTGACCAGAATTCGCTTTTTTGAATTGTCACAAGAACAATTCAAATGGGATAGCTCACTAAGCTTTGATGAAGGTCAGTCCTGGGTTGATAATGGCAGCCTAGTAGCAAAAAGACTAGCCCGAACAGACTGACTCGTTCTTTGTTCAGCCATAGGCGACAATGGGCACGTTTGAGCCACCGCGCTTGGCCCGGTGAGCGGTTGCTTACCGCTCAAGTTTGAAGTAAATCACAAAATACCTGCGAATTGCTCGATAGCCGACGTTCGCGAAGACTTCGGACATAGCTGGATTCGGCAACAGCGGAAGTACATGCGCTCACACTCGACACTGGTCTCATTCTAGCGCCTTCTTTGAGACTGAAGATCCGCGCTGCCTGGGAGTAGAATGTGTTCATCGCCTAATACAGGAAGTCTCGAAGGTGAAGTTTGATTTCGAATCTGAGCGAGCGTCAGAAGATTGGTTGACCAACATTCTCACCCGCAATGGTTATCTTGAGACAGGGAAAGTTGATGAGGTAATACAACGAAAGGCTGAACTCGGTCCAGATATCGCGGCAACACTGCATTCGTTAGATTTGAGGTACTCGCTGAACAGTTCCGGCGTTCGCCCGAGTCGCTTGCTGATGAAGGTCGCTAAATCACGGAGTGCCGAAGCATTTGACGATACACTCGAGCGATATACAGCATGGCTACTGCTTCCTCAAACTCATCGCAATGCAACACAGCGTAAAGAAGCAATCTTCTATGAATCTGTACGCGGTTCCGGTTCCACGTTGCCTCTAATTACTTGCTACGGATCAGAGATTGATAAGGAAAATCACCATAACTGCGTCCTCTTGGAAGACTTATCTGACGATCACGTCCAGCCCCCTTGGCCTATGCCTCCAGAGGCAAAACACTGCGAAAATACGGTAGATGCCCTAGCAACTCTCCACGGGCATTGGTGGGAGAGCAGGCATTTCGGGTCATCCGACTTTCCGTTTGTAACAGCTAGTGATATCGAAGAAATTGTCGAGGTTTATCGAAGGTCATACTCGCGGTTCAGCAGCTATCTCGGAGATCGATTGAGTGACGAACGACGCTCGGCCTATCGTGACGCTCTAGATCAACTTCCTGGGCTGCTAAAATCGCGGATGTGCAATATGCACAAACTCACTTTAGCGCATGGTGATGCCCATAATTGGAACGTGCTTTTACCTTCGTCTGGAGAGGGTGCGGTGATCTTCGACTGGCAGACTTGGCACGTCGATACTGGCGCTCACGATTTAGCCTACCTCATGGGTGTCCAATGGTACGCCGAGCATCGGCACCGTCAGGAAAGGGCGCTACTAGATCGGTACCAAAAGGGTATCACTGCGTTAGGCATTCAATACAGTTGGGACGAACTCATATTTGATTATCGCCTGTCGGTTATCCGTCACCTGTTCACACCAGTCTTGTTTTCAAGCTTCATTAGCCCAGCCATCTGGTGGCCACAGTTGGATCGAGTGTTTTGCACGTTCAACGATTGGGACTGCGTCGAGATGCTGAGTTGAATGTCATATATGGACTCCCCCTCGATGCAAGTACTCTGTTTGATGACATAACATAGGCACGACTGCATACGTATATCCGGCCT
>JAVJHY010666624.1:0-17856 GCA_035593235.1 Phascolosoma agassizii | reverse complement strand
CGAGCTCAATCCAAAGGTAGAGCAGGAAGCGCGCGCCGGCCTCGAGCTCGAGGCCGTGCTCGACCTGGGAACGCGTGAGCGCTTCGTCCGAGCCGATTCGCCGCGCGATCTCGCCCCAGCGGAGGCCGGCGATCACGGCGACCGGCTGGTCGTCTTCATCCGTGATGACAAGCTCGTCGACGAGTAGCGTGTGCGCGCTCGGATTGGCGACGACGAGCTCGTAGACGAGCGCGCGTTGCTCGACGCGTTCGAGGACTTGCGCGCGCGAGAGCGCGCGCGCCTCGAGCGGCACCGGCACGCTCACCCGCAGGTCCTGTTGCGCGGACGCGACCGAGACCGAAGCCACGAGCGCAACGCCGATGGTGCCGAGCCTCATTCGAAGTACACATCGGCGTCGTCGGCGAAGCGTGCCTGGACCCCCCACCCGCCGAAGCTCTCGGTCACGGCGAAGACGAGCTCGTTCGCCCCTTCGCGCAGCGGGAGGACGACGCGGTCGAAGTAGCCGATCGTGCCGAGGAAGCGATAGTCGCGTGTTAGGTATGAGTCGTCGCCCTGAAACAGGAGGCGTCCGTTCAGAAAGACGCGCACGCGGTCGCTGAAGCCGATCTCGAGCGGCACGAGGCGCTCAGCGTCGGACTCGACGCTCACACGCGCGAAGCAAGTGTCCGCGTTCGCGGCGACGCCCTGGATGCGCGCGAGGTTGGCGACGCCGTTCGGCTCGGGTTCGAGCTCGCTCCAGGTCAGCCCGGCGAGGACGTCGGCGGCGAGCGTCGCCTTGCCGACGAGCGACGCCTCCGGGACAGCGCTCGACACTGACCAGAAGGTCGGACTGTTTTGCGGAAGCGGGTCGCCGGGTTCCGCGTATGCCTCGAACGGGTTCGCTTCGAGCGCGGCAACGCGGAAGTTCGAATAGTGCGCGGGCGCGAAACCCGGCACGGAGATCGCGACCGCACCCGAACCCGTCCCGCGCAGAAGATCGGCGATGAGGCGCGGCTCGTCCGAGTCGACGTGGATCGCGGCGCGCCCTTCCCAGACCACCAGCTTGACGCGCGTCCAACGGTCGTACGCGAACGGGATCGCCGCCGTGTTCTTCGGGCCCGTGTAGAGCTGCCACCCGCTGGAGCCGTTGAACACGGGCGTGTATTGGCACGCGTCGGGGTTTCCCGACTGGTGCGGTCGCAAGTAGAAGTGCTCGTAGTCCCCGGGGCCCTGCACGCGCCACTCGACGCCGACGAACCCGCGCTCCCGTGGAAGCGCGATGTCGAACTCGATGACTCCGTTCTCGAACTCTGTGTCCTTCAGCGTCACGCGACCGGAGCGCAGGAAGAACGCGCGGCGCCCCATGTGCTCGACCATCGATGCATCCGCATTCGCGCGATCCCAGCGGGGCGAGTCGAACGGAATGACGTCCTCGTCGGTCGTCTGAGCATTCGCCAACGCACCGAACACGAACGCCGTTGCGACCGCTCTCCACATACGCATCCTCATCTTTGGATCTCCTGGTCCACGAGCGACTCGACGTCGTCGTGCAGCTCGGGCGCGGCGCCGTGGAAGACACGGAGCAACGCGCCCTTCGAATCGAACAAGAACATCGTCGGCACGGCGACGATGTCGCCGAACGCAACGGCCAGCTCGGGCGTCGCGAGCACCACGGGGAACGCGAGCTCGTCGTCACGCACAACGGCGCGCACGGCGGACTCCTCGCTCTCGACCGCGACACCCACAACGCGCAGCGCGCTCGGGTGCTGCTCCTGAAGGCGACTCAGCCACGGCAGCGTCGTGCGACACGGCGGACACCACGTCGCCCAGAACTCGACCAGCGTGATCTGCGGGCCGCGCGCCGCGAAGTCGAGCTCGGAGCCGTCGAGGTCCGTGACGCGCAGGGGCGGAAGGCTCGCGACCACGGGCTCAGCGTTCGGGCTCACGCCGTCGGCCGCGCCGAACTCTCCACGCAGAGCACGGTCGAGCGTGCGCTCGAGATCGGCGCGAAAGCGGGCCTGGCTCTCGGATTCGAGCCACGGCGTGTAGCGCCCCTCGCCCTGACTGCCGCCGCGCCCGAAGAAGCCGAAGTCCTTCGGCTTCGCGATCAACACGTCGTCGACGAAGACGGCCGGGTAGCGCTCGACGCCGAAGCGCCGCGCGAGCTCGGAATCACCGAAGTCTTCGATCGCGACCTCGACGCGCCCCTCGAACGACTGCGCGACGGCGTGAACCAGCAAACTTGCCGGATCGGAAAGGTTTCATGTGAACGGCCAGCGGACGAGTGTGACGGTGACGCGCTCAGCCTCGCTCGCCGGTCGCGCCTGCGCGACGTGAACGCTCGACGCCGCGAAGCAGTCCGGCAGGACGGCGAGCAGGATCGCGCCCGCCTCGCCGCGCGCCGCCATGTCGCCCGCCGCCGCTCGCTCGAGCATCGCCTCCGCGTTCGCTAGCCAATACGTCGCGACCGAGGTGTCGCGCTGCACGCCGTCGAGACGCTCGTAACTGGCCGCGATGGACGCCTCGAGTTCCTCGTCCGTCGCGCTCGCGGTCGCCGCGGTGAACAGCGCGGAGCGCCGGCGCACGTCGAGCGCCATCTGGAGCGAGGCGGCGCGCGCTCCGCCCCGCGCGAGCGAGCGCGCGTTCTCCAGCCGCGAGCTCAGTTCGATGAACCCGTCGTGGTCCCGGCGCGAGCGCGGCGGCGCGTACAAGACCGACAGCTCACGCTCGAGCGCCTCCAGCACGCCGTCGAGCCCGGCGAAGTCGTCGCCAGCAAGCGCGCCGCTATCGAAGGGCAAGGCATCGAGCAGCGCGACGAGCTCGGCGTCGGCGTACCCCCGGCCCAGGTAGTGACGACCGGACGCGACCCCCGCCGCGGTCGCGTAGGCGCCGGAGCTCGCGTAGTACTTCCACGCCCGCGCGTGCGCTTCGTCGCGGACGGCGTGCAGGAGTGCGGGAGCGGCCTCGCCCGCCCGCGAATTTCGCGGCGCCAAACGTTCGAACGCGGCACGCTCCGCACGCCAGCGCGCGTCGAACGCGTCGAGCTCGAGCCCGGCCCAGGCCGCGGTCCGCGCGGCGAAGGCCGCTTCGCGCACTTCCCGAAAGGCCTGCGCCAGCGGCGGCAGCGCCGTCGCCCACCGACCGCGATCGAGCGCGAGCCGCGCATCGTCGAGGTTGCGCCCAACACGCGTGAGCGCTTCGACTCCGAGCGCCGTCGCCCGCTCGTCCGCCTCACCCTCGATCCGCGCACACGCGCCGCGCAGCTCTTCCTCGACGCCATCCCGCACGACCATGCGTGGCGCGGTCAGAGGGGCGAGCGCGAACGACACGACACAGGCTAGGGAGGCGCAGAGCATGGGGTTCGAGCGACGGGCGAGGGGTGTATGGAAACGGTGCGTTCGGCACGGCCGCGAGGTCGTCGATGCTAGGCTCTGTTGCGACAGTCGTTGCGACGTCATTTCGCGCGCAGCGGGCCGTGACGGCTGATGTCGCCTCATGTCGCACCCCGAATCGTCCACGCCCACCGCACGCCGCTCCGCGCCGGCGCTGGCCGACGATCGGCTCGAATCGTGGAAGGCGATCGCGGGCCACCTGAAACGGGATGTCCGGACGGTTCAGCGCTGGGAGCGCGGCGAGGGACTGCCCGTTCACCGCCATGCCCACGACCGGCGCGGAACCGTCTTCGCGCTGCGCACAGAGCTCGACGATTGGCTGGCGAGCCGAACGGAGAGTCCTGCCGCAGTCGAATCGTAACCGGTGCGCGCCGAGTCGCGGTTCGGCGCTTCGCGCATGCGCGTGCGCGGTACCGGCGCCGGCGCCGCGCTCTTCGCCGTCGCTGCCGTCGCCACCTGGGCGTGGATGCCTTGGACGGCCGCCGAGAGCGTGGGCGCCGGCCCGCCCGGCGCGTCCGCGCGCCAGCGCATGATCGTCCTGCCACTCGAGGCGCTCGGGACCGACCCGGTGTCGGAGCCCGTCAGTCACGGCTTCCTCGAGGACATCATCAACCGCGTGTCCGCGCTCGACGCCGAGCGCCTCGTCGTCCTCGGCCGCACGTCGTCGTTGACCGCCGGCGCATCGCAGCGGAGCCCGGCGCAAATCGGTCGCGAGCTCGGCGTCGCACATGTGCTCGAGGGATCGCTGAAGCGTCAGGGCGAGTCGCTGTTTGTCACCGCGCGCCTGATCGACGCCGCGCGCGAGGAGCCTATCTGGACGTTCACGAAGGAGCTAGACGCAGGCGACCTGCTCGGCGCGGAGCGTGAGTTCTCCGATTCGATCGCGAGCGCGGTTGCGCGCGAGGTGCTCGGGTCCGACGCGAACGCGACTCCGGCGTTCCCGACCACGACCCCTGCGCGCGCGCACGACGCCTGGTTGCGCGGCCGCTATCTGTGGAACAAGGGCACCGGCACGGGCTTCGCCGCTAGCATCGAGCACTTCGAGCGGGCGCTCGCGATCGACCCGAACTACGTCGATGCGCACATCGGTCGCGCGCACGCCTACAACATGCTCGGTCGCTATGGGCACCGCCCACCTGCGGACGTGTTTCCGGAGGGCGCGGCGTCGGCGCGACGTGCGCTCGAGCTCGCGCCGAACAACGCCGAGGCGCACGCCGCGCTCGCGCTCGTCAGCTTCTACTACGAATGGGACTTTGAGCGCGCGGCGGACGAGTTTCAGCTCGCACTCGAGCTCCGACCGGGGCTCGCCCTCGGGCACCACTGGTACGCCCACTTCCTATCCGCGATGGGACTGCACGACGAGGCCATCGGAGAGGTGCGCATCGCCCAAGAGCTCGAGCCCCTGTGGCCCCTCGTCACGTCGGACGCGGCCTGGTTCTACTTTCGCGCGCGCCGCTTCGACGAAGCGATCGAGGCTTGCCGGCGCGCGCTCGAGCTCGAGCCGTCGTACTCCAGCGCGCTCAGCTGCCTGGTGAACTCGCTCTGCGCGCTCGACCTCGAGGACCTCGCGTGGGCCGAGCTCTTCGACGACCTCGGTGCGCGCGGCTTGCACGAAGCCGTCGGCGTGACGGTGGACACGACGCCGCCGGTCGGCTTTGACGCGTATCGGCGGTACGAGGTCGCCGAGCTCGAGCGGCTCGCCGAGGAGCGCTACATCTCACCCTTCGCGCAGGTCTTCACGCGCGCCGGCACACTCGACACGGACCAGGTCTTGGAATGGCTCGAGCGCGCCGTTCAAGCGCGCGACCGCGTCGCCGTGCTGATGCGCATTCATCCGTCGCTCGATGCCTACCGCGATGAACCGCGGTTCCAGCGCCTGTTGAACGAGATCGGGACTCCCGCGGAACCGACGAGCCTGCTCGAGCGCTAGTCCTGCGGCTCGTAGTTCGGATTCGGCAACGGAACGAGCGCGTTCGTGTCGGCGAGGTGCGCGTCGATCAGGAGATCGAGCTCGCGCACGATGTCTGGATGCGCGTCCGACACGTCGGTCGTCTCGCCAAGATCGGCGTCGAGGTCGTAGAGCTCGAACGGCGTCGTGCGCACTTCGTCCGTCTCGTACCAGCGAATCAGCTTCCAGCGTCCGCGCCGCACGGAGACGCCCGGCAGGCGGCCATATGGGAAACGATGCGGGAAGTGGCAGAACACGGCTCGCTCCTCCCACTCGCCCGGGGCGGCCTCTCCGCGTAGGACCGGCACGAGGTCCAGTCCATCGAGCACCTTGGCCCTACCCGGCGCGATGCCGACGATCGAGAGCACCGTCGGAAAGTAGTCGGGGCTCGTGACGACGGCGTCCGATCGACTGCCCTGCGCGACGACATTCGGCCAGGCGACGATGAAGGGCACGCGCGTCCCGCCTTCGTACAGGTAGCCCTTTCCGCGTCGCAGAGGAAGGTTGCTGGTCGGACCACGATCCCCGGCGAGACGGCGCCAGTCCGCGTAGCGCGCGTGCATCGGATCATCGGCGGCGAGCGTGTCGATCAGAGCGACGTGCGGTCCGGTGAAGCTCTCCGTGTCGCCGCCGTTGTCCGAAGAGAAGATCACGATCGTCCGGTCGTCGATGCCGAGCTCCTCGAGCTTGTCCATCAGGCGACCGAGGCTCTCGTCGATACTCGCGATCATCGAAGCCATGATCGGGTTGCCCTGCACGCCGCGCGGGTCTTGCTTGCTACGGAAGCTCTCGATGAGCTCGGCCTTCGCTCCGAACGGGCCGTGCACTCCGTAGTGCCAGAGATGCAAGAGAAACGGCTCGTGCGCGTGGTCGTCGAGGAACGCGAGCGCCTCGTCGGTCAACCGATCGGTGATGTACTCGCCATCGGGACCGTCCGTGAGCGACCCGCCTCGGAACCCGTAGGGCGAGAAGTAGCTCGGCGGCCCCGCATCCGGTGCGCCGTGAAGGGCGACGTCGAACCCGCGCTGGGAAGCCCACGCGCCGCGCTCGCGACCGACGTGCCATTTGCCGATGTGCGCGGTCGCGTAGCCGTTCGCATTGAGCACATCAGCGACCGTGTCCTCCTCGGGCGGGAGCGCGACGACGCTGCGCGGCGTCAGCATCCGCTCGTCCGCAGAAGCACGCGGCCGATAGAACGGGCGGCCCTCCGCGACCGGGTGCCGGTGCCCCCAGGCAGACGCGAAACGCAGGCGGCCCGGATACTGCCCGGTCAAGAGGCTCGCGCGCGTAGGTGAGCAGAGCGGATTGGCCGAGTACGCATTCGTGAACGTCATCCCGCGCGCGGCGAGGCGCTCGAGATTCGGGGTCTCGTAGTACTCGCTGCCGTAAACACTCGTGTCCATCCAACCCAAGTCATCGACGAGGAAGAACACGATGTTGGGCCGCGTCGGAGACGAGGGAGCTCCGTCGTCCAGCGACGGAGCGTGCGAGCAGGCAGCGAGAACGAAGACCAGAGGGAAGCAACGCATGGCGGCACGGGCGAGTCTAGCCGGAACGGCCTCGCCGACCATCGGATCTCGCTTCCCGGATCCGTATGATCGGGAGCGATTGGACCATTCCTCATGACCACTGACGATTCCGACGCGCTGCCGTCGTCCGACAACTCCGTTCTCTTGCTGCACAATCCGCGCTGCTCGAAGAGCCGCGCCACGCTCACGCTCCTCGAGCAGAATGGGATCGCGTTTCGCGAGCGGCGCTATCTCGAGCGACCGCTCAGCGTCGAAGAACTGCGCGAGCTCGGCCGGAGACTCGAGCGCCCCGCGCGCGAATGGCTGCGTACGGGCGAGGCGAGCTTCCGCGCCGCCGGCGTGTCGATCGGCGACGACGAGGACGCGCTGCTCGAGGCGATCGCGAAGAACCCCGCGCTCCTCCAACGTCCGATCGTCGTTCGCGGCGAACGCGCGCGCATCGGACGGCCGCCGGGCGACGTGCTCGACCTGTTCGAAGGAGCACACGACGCGTGACGCGCACGCGGCGACCGGACCCGCGCGAGGACGAGCTTGAACAGTCGTTCGAGGACGAGACGGGCGTCGGGTTCCCCCGCCCGACCAAGACCCTGCTCCTGGTCGGCATCCTCGGGTTGCTCGGCATGTGCTGCCTCATGGGCACGTTGTTCCTCACGCCGAACGTGCTGAACAAGTTGCAGGACGCGTCGCGCGCGAAGGCACGCCGCGACCTTGAGCAGCTCCAGAGCGCGGTCGCCCAATACCAGATTCAAAACGACGGCCGCGCGCCGGAGAGCATCGACGACCTCGACGTCGACCCCGCGGCGCGCAAGGATCCGTGGGGTCATCCCTACCAGCTCGACTTCGACAGCCAGGCGGGCGTCGTCGTGGTATCGCTCGGCGCGGACGGCGCACCGGGCGGCGAAGAGCACGCGGCCGACCTCTCGAGCGCCGACGATCTCACTTCAGAGTGAGCGCACGAATGTCACCGCACGAGCGTGCCCCAGCCGCGCTCCTCGATGTACGCGCGCAGGTTGCGCGGGCGGTACTTCCGGTCCGCGTCCCAGCGCTCCTTCACGGAGCGGTGGATCAGCACTTCGCCCTTCCCGTGCTCGATCTCGCGGTAGAACGGGCGCTTGATACGGTAGAAGCTGCGGCGCGACTTGTGCACCTTGGCTCCGGGATCCGGTTGCAGCGATCTTCCGAGATGCGATTCGATGGACAGGCCGGCGGAGCGCGCCTCCTTCGTCATCCACGCGAGCGTGTTGTCCGCCAATAAACCGCCGGAACGATCGCGCGCGTAGCCGCCGCCGGTGTCGCTGTGCGCGCCGGCGAACCACACCTGCTCGATATCGAGTCCATCGCGCGGCTGCCACACGGTCGGCTCGAAGTCGCTGCGCTGTTCGTCGATCGCGAGCGCATGGCGTGCGAACTCGATGTTCGGACCGATCTTCGTGTCGTAGAACTCGTCCTTGTCTTCGAACAGGCCGAGGAACGAGATCGGGATCCCCATCGCGCCGACCGTGTCCCACACGCCAACGAACTTGATCTTCATCCTGGGATGCGAGTGCGCCCTCCGGAACGCGTTCGATGCCTCGCCCTTGGGCGCGTGCTTCTTGCCGGGCGTCTTGTAGTGCTTGAACGCGGCCTCGATCAGCTTCGCCTCGGGGCGCTTCACGATCCCGACGTTGTTGATCAAGCCGCACAGGCTGCGGATCGTGTAGGCACCGCGGCTGAATCCGAACAGGAACAGTTCGTCGCCACGCGTATAGTTCTGCACGATGTAGCGATAATCGTCCGTGATGTTCTTGTGCAGGCCTTTGCCCGTCACTCCGCCGACGACCTTGTCGTGATAGGAGCCGACGCCCCAGTCGTAGAACACCTGCTGCGGCGTGCCGTCGCTGGCGTTCGGACGAATCGCTCGCGCGAGTCGCAGGACGTTCGTGGCGACGTCCTTCTTGAGGTTCTTCTCGGGCCGATTCCATGTGCCGTCGGCACAGATGACGATGCGCTTCTTCATCGGGGGCAAGACCGTTCGAAGGGGACGAGTGGCGTGCGGATTCCGTTTCCGAGGACGAGGCTAGCAGGACACGACGCGCGGCTCGATTGATCGTCCCTTGGTTTCCGATTGAAGGCTTCGTCAAGGACCGGCGCGATCCTGTCTGCATGAAACCAAGCAACGGATCCCCACGCTAGCGCTCTCCGGTTCGCCATGGTCGCCGCAACCCTCGCCGGCGGCGTTGCGCGGCGCGATCGGAAGGCGGCGGCGCTCACGCCATTTCGACGGCGTCGACCACCATACGCTCGCCGCCGGCCGTCCGCGCTTCGACCAAGACCACGCGCGGCCGGTCGAGCAACGCGCTCGCGTCGCCCTCGGTGTACCACTCGCGCCGGTCTCCCTCGATTCGCGGTCCGAGCTCAGCCGTGATCGCGGGGAGGCCGTCGACGAGCAAGCGCACTTCCTCGACGTCGCACTCGTCCCGATCGCTTCCCCGCCTCGACCCGCGCTCGGTGCCTCCGATCCAGACGCGCCCAACGACGTGCAAGTCCTGCGAGGACCAGAGGTCGTCCCGAGCGCTGGCGGGCGTTCAAGACTCCGCTCGCGCCGACGTCACGCGTCCGGGCCGACGCCGGCGAAGGCAACGCCGCTGAGCTCGGCCATGTCGCGCTTCCACGTGGTCAGGTCGCTGAGCGCGAACTCGTTCAGGTGCCGGTGTCCGCACGCGCGAGCGAGCACCTGCATGAGCTCGACCGACGAGATGAAGAAGCGCGCGAGTCGCGCGGCGGCGATCTCGACCTCGAGCCGCGCGCGCAGGTGTTCTTGCTGCGTCGCGATCCCGACCGGACAGTTGTTCGTGTGGCAGGCGCGCATCCCCAGACAACCGATTGCCTGGAGCGCTGAGTTCGAGAGGGCGACGCCGTCCGCACCCAGCGCGAGCGCCTTCGCGAAATCCGCGGGCGTGCGCAGGCCGCCGGTCGCGATCAGCGTCACATGCCCGTGGTCGCAACGATCGAGGTGCCTGCGCGCGCGCGCGATTGCAGGGATCGTCGGCACCGAGATGTTGTCGCGGAAGATCAGCGGTGCGGCGCCGGTGCCTCCCCCACGCCCGTCCAGGATCACGTAGTCGACCCCGATGCGCAGCGCGGCGTCGAGGTCGGCCTCGACGTGTTGTGCCGAGAGCTTGTAGCCGATCGGGATGCCGCCGGTCGCTTCGCGCACTTCGGCCGCGAAGTCGATCCACTGCTGCTCGTCGGACCAGTCGGGAAAGCGCGGCGGCGATACGGCCGGCGTTCCCTCATCGAGCTCGCGCACCCGCGCGATCTTGCCCTTGACCTTCGAACCCGGCAGGTGCCCGCCCGTGCCCGTCTTCGCGCCCTGGCCGCCCTTGAAATGAAACGCCTGCGCGCGCTGCACCTTGTCCATGCTGAAGCCGAAGCGACCCGAAGCAAGCTCGTAGAAGTAGCGGCTGTTCGCCTCCTGTTCCTCCGGCAGCATGCCGCCCTCGCCCGAGCAGATGCCGGTCCCCGCCCGTTCGGCTCCCTTCGCGAGCGCGATCTTCGCCTCCTCGGACAGCGCGCCGAAGCTCATGTCCGAGACGAACAGCGGAATGTCGAGCACGAGCGGCTGCTTCGCGCGCGGACCGATGACGAGTTCGGTGCCCACCGGCTCATCGTCAAGCAACGGCAAGCGCGCGAGCTGCGCGGTCAGGAACTGCAGGTCGTCCCAGCGCGGGAGGTCGGGCGCGGGAACGCCCATCGCCGAGACCCGACCGTGGTGCCCCGTCTGCTCGAGTCCGTCGGACGCGAGCTGGTGGATCAGCCGCGTGTGCGGCTCGTCCGGCGTTCCGTGCACGTCGGCGTACGCGCCCTGGTAGCTGTCGCGCGTGTAGGGCTGCGGATTCTTGCGCTCCCACTCCGCGACCTCGTCCGCGTCGACGAGCACATCATCCCCGTCACGCCACGCCTCGAACTTCGGGAGTCGCTCGGAGTTGTTGTACGCGCTGATACCCGTGTCGACGCGGTAGTCCCAGTCGTGCAGTCCGCAGATCAGGTCGTCGCCGCGCACGAAGCCATCGGCGAGCAGCGCGCCGCGGTGCAAGCAGCGTCCGTAGAGCACGGACACGTCTTCGCCGCGTCGAACGACAACGAGGTCGACGTTCTCGACGAGCGCGTGCGTCGGCTCCCGATCGACCAACCCATTCCAACTCGCCACCTTCACCTTGCGCATGATTCTCCCTCGAACGTCGGTTGCTGAATTTTCAAAGCCGCTCGATATCGTCCGGATCGAAGCGCAGCACGAGCTGGTCGCCGATGCGTTCGACATCTCCGGTGAGCTGGACGGGTTCCGCGACATGGTCGAGCACGCGCCGTCCAACCGGTCCGCCGTTTCGGTCGACGAGCAGCAGATAGACCGCCTCGCCCGCATCGTCGCGCACGCACAGCACCGGCGGAATGCCGCCGCTGATACAGCGCGCGGCACACGCGCGGTGTGGCTTGAGGTTGCCGGGGTTCATCACGCCCAGAAAGCACTTGCTGTCGACGATCTCGCCGACGAGACGGTGCTCGCCGAGCGACTCCGGCGTGCCCGGGTCCACGCGCTCGGCGTCCGCCGCGCGCACGCTCCCGCCGACGAGCTCGATCATCGTCTGCCCGTCGCGATGCACGAGCGTGCCCTCGAGCGTGGCAACGCGCCCGTCCCATTCGCGCACGTCGTCGTGTGCGCCGTGCTTGCCGAAGGCGACCAGGTGATAGCGCGAGAAGCTCGGCAGTCCCTGTACCGCTCCGGGGCGCCGCACGAGCAGCGCGGGATACGGCGCGGCTGCGACCGTGCCCGTGAACGTCCGCTCGACTCCGAACTCGAAGCTCGCGGGCGGCAGGCGCTCGAAGCCGAGCGAAGCGCCGGCGCCGATCAACACACCGGTGACGACGAGCAGCGCAGCGATGCGCCGCGTGCGCGCCGCGAGGCGCGGCGGCGCCTCCGGCTGGTAGCCCACATAGAACTCGTCGTGTTCAGCCATCCTGTCCCCCTGACGGTTCGACGCGTGCCGGGGTCACCGGAGTCCCAGGTGCGTGCGCTTCCGGGCGCACGAGCACGCGGCCAGCGAATACGCGCACGTCGAAGGTCGGCACCTTCTCCGTGAACGGCGGCGGCGAGCAACCGTCCTCGGGCCGGTACTGATAGCCGTGCCACGGACAGGTGATGCAGCCATCGATGATCCGGCCTTCGCCGAGCGGTCCGTTCTGGTGCCGGCACGCGTTGCCGACCGCGCTGACCTTGTCGTCGTAGCGGAAGACGGCGACGCGCTCGCCTTCGAGCGTGACGATCCGCGCTCGATCGAGCTCGATGTCGTCGATTGCGCACACGTCGACGAAGCCGTCGGTCAGCGCGCCGCGATGCTCGCCGTCGAGCGCGCGCTCGCGCCAGCCCGCGACGAAGTGCAGCCCGAGGATCGTGACGAGCCCCACGCCGACCAGGCCGTTCAAGAGCGGACACGTCTCGGCCTGCAACGTCCCGAGCACCACGTGCGCCACCGCGAGCGAATACGCGACGTAGACGAGCATGTGCAGTGCCTTCCACACCGGCGCACCGAGGTTCGCGAGCCAGAAGTCGTGGCTCGTCGCTGCCATCAGGAACAGGATGACGAGCGCGACGAACCCGAGCGGTTGGAACGGGAACCACGCCAGGCTGTCGTAGCGCGAGTTCGCCGTGAACAGGCTGACGAGCGGATGCGCGTCGCCGAGGGCGTGGAACTGCACGAGCGAGAAGACGCCGTGCACGAACGCGAGCCCGAACATCGTCACCCCGAGGTGGCGCCGATTGTAGAGCAGCGGCAGGAAGCGCCGATCCAAGCGGCACAGTGGGCCGATGGCGAGCACGAGGTGCAGCAACAGGAACGCGCCCGTGCCGAAGGCGCGAATAACGAGCGTCTCACCCGTCGCGTTCGGGTTGACCGTCGCGCCAATGCCGATGAAGAGCACGAGGTAGAGGCCGACGCCGAGCGCGAGCGTGCGGTCGTAGAGCTTCTTCTGCCGGTTCCACCCGACGGCCTGGTACCCGACACTCAACGCGCACCCTCCCCGTCCGTGAGGAGGCCGACGACCGTCTGCTCGGCGAGGCTGTACATCACGAAATGCCCGCCGATCGGCGCCGTCTCGCCCGCGCCCAGCTCGACGCGTCCGTTCCGAAGCACGCCGAGCAGCCGCGCATCGTCGGGAAGGCCGGCACCCAGGTCGACCGGCCTCGTCGTCCAATAGACGAGGACGTCGGCGTGCACGAAGTCCGGTTCGTCGAAGTCGCCGAGCTCGATCGCTCCTGTCGCCGCGCCGGCAGGCAGGTCGCCCGCAGGAATCGGCGCACGCGCCGCGACGCCGACAACGAACAGCGTGGGCAACGCGACGGCGAGGATCGTGAAGGCCGCGCGATGAACGCGGCGCAACCGCTGGATCACGGGGTTTCGCTCCCGTTGGGCGCGCCTGTGCACATCCACTTCACGAGCAAGGCCGGCCACAGCGCCGCCGCACCCGGAAAGATCAACACGCGAAAGCCCCAAGTCCCGGTGCGCGCCGAGGGATCGATGCGGTTCGCCCCGCGCAGGACGAAGGCGAAGGCGAACGCGATGCCGATCGCGACGTAGAGCTCGAAGACGTGCACCATCGCGGCTACGACCCGGGACCGCCCGTTCGTGACCGGGAAAACGCGAACGTCTGCGGGCCAACTCGATCGCTCATCGCGACAGCGTACTCGAAACGACACGGCCCACGACTAAGGGCGCCGTTCGTAGAGCACGAACCCCGGACCGGGCCGCTTCGTCGTCCACGGTGTCGCGAGCGGAACGTACGTGCGCGGCAACAAGTAGTAGCCCTGCTCGACTCGGCCGACGCGCGGATTCCGGTGGCCGTCCACCCGAAACACCTCGATGTACTCGCGCTCGACCAGATCCGCGAACGGCTCCCAAATGAACTCCTCGGGCTCGCCCGAACCGAGGTCACGCAGAATGACGCGCGGTGGATGCGCGAGGACGTCGGCGACCGTCATGCGGCCGGTGCGAAGCTCGGTCGGCAGGCTCTTGTACGCGCGCTTGCCGCGGAACGGCTGCGGCAAGCCACGGTGTCCAATCCCGAGCACGTCGGCGGGCACGTATTCGCGAGCGCGCAGTTCTGCGAGCATCTCGGGGCGCGTATCCGGTTGCAGGAGCACGAGTCCGTACGCGAACGACCGCACGATCGCCGGAGCGACCAGCACCAGCGTCGCGGCGATCCAGAGACCACGCGGCCGCGAACGGACGACGCTCATCAAACCGATCGCCGCGATGGGTACCACACCCACGGCGAGTCCGATCGCGAAACGCGGCGCCGCGGACTTGGCGACCAACGCGGTCGGCAGAAACACGAGCATGAACAGCACGACCCGCCGCGCTGCATCCGTGACGGTCCCCGGCTTCAACGCCGCAACGAGTCCGATCAAGATCGCCACCAGCACCGGCTCGCCCAACCCGACACCGAGCGCGTAACGCACATGTGCGCCGAGCACGGAGGCATAGCTCGGCCCGCCTTCGACGACGTCGAGCACGTCCGCCTGGGCGCGAATCGCGTCGAAGTACTCGGATGGGTTCACGAGAAAGCGCGGCGAGAAGGCGAGGAAGACGAGCGCGGTCGCGAGCACCGTGCCCCCGAACCGTCCCCACACCACACGCGCCCCGTGCGTTCGGCTCGCGCTCCAAGCGGCCATGATCAGCGTCGCTCCGACGAGGCCGCCCGGGTACTTCGTCGCGGCAGCCAGCCCGACGAAGACCCCGCCCATGACGAAGTTCGCGCGGCTCGGGTCGCGCGCGGCACGCAACGCACGGTCGAGTACGAGCGTCGCGAAGAAGACCCACGGCACATCGACCAACCCGATATCGGAGATGTGCACGTGCAGCGGAGCGACGGCGAGCAGAAGCCCCGCGACGATGGCGTGCTGCGCGCCGAGCTCCCGGCGACAGATGCGCATCACGACGGCGACGGTCCATACTCCGCACAGCGCGACGAGCAGGCGATGCACGTAGAAGACGAGCGATGGGTTCTCGTCGAGCGCGACCAGCGTCGCGTCCCATCCGTCGCCAAAGAACGCCGCGATCCCGACCACGACCGCGTTCGCGGCGCCGGCGATGTAGAACGGCGCCGTTCCGCGCCACAGGAACTTGCCCGGATGCCAGTCGCCCGCCAGGAGGTCGAGCTCTTGATAGATCATCTCGCGCTCGTCCACCTGGGCGTTCGTGACGGTGAGGTCCGGGTCGCCGAGGTCGAGGCCGTAGCCGAGCGCGAGGAGACGCAGGCCGAGCGCGAGCGCTAGGATCGCCGCCGTCGCGACCGGCAGGGACGGCCGGTCGCCGCCGGAACGAGGACGGGCAGCGGTCATGGGCGCACTCTACCCCACGCCGGGAGGTGATGCGCGCTATGGTCTCGGACCGATGTGGACCCGCGCAACCTCGCTCTCGCCGGACGGCCGCACCGAATCGTCGACGCTCCGGCGCGCTGGAACCGTCGCGACGCGCGCGGACGTCCTCGCCGCGTGGCGTGACGACGTCGACTTTCGCCTGTTCTTCTCTTCCGAGCTCGCGCGCGTTCCACACGCCGCGTTCCTCTGGGAAACACCGCCGTGGTCGCAGCCGACGATGGGCGCGCCGTTCGAATGCGTGGCGATCGCGAGCGAAGTCCTGGCGGAGATGCCGATCGACCGACGCTCGTTCGCCGAGCCGATGCGGCGCGCACGGGAGCGCGACCCCGACGCAACGGCCTGCACGTTCCAGAACCTCGGCCGCGACGCCACGCTCGTTCTACCGCTCGCGGCGGACGACGCGGACTACCCGCACCTCGCAGCGTTCGTCCGCGGCGCACCCACTACCTCGCTGCACGCGTTCTGGAACGAGGTGGCGCTTGCCGTGGACGCGCGCCTCGATGACCGACCGTTTTGGCTCAGCACTTCGGGCCTCGGCGTCGCGTGGCTACATGCCCGCCTCGACGAGCGTCCGAAGTACTTCCAACACGACCGCTACCGATCGGCGACCTGAGCCGCGATGGCTCAGCCGCCGAGCTCGCGCTCCAAGTCGCGCGCGGCGTCCAGGCCGGCGTCGATGCTCAGCGCCGCCTCGACCAAGCCACGCGCGAGCTCCGAGTCACCCGTCTCGCGGAAGGCGCGTGCCAACATGACGTGCGAGAGCGCCGACATCGGGAAGCACTCGAGCGCGCGCTCGGCCTCGGCGAGCGCGGTTTCGTAGTCGCGGTTCTGCAGGAGCGCGTTCACGCGCACGAAGCTGTCGTACTCCGAGACGAACGTCCCGCGCTTACCCAGCGCCGGCTCGTCGAAGAGCACGTGCCCCTCGATGTCCTCGGCGAAGAACACGTCGCTATGGTCGTCGACCGGAGCGAGCCGGAACAGGCCGCCACTGGGCATGTCCAGCTCGAGCACGCCGGCGTTCACACGCACCTCGACGTCCTCACCGTCCGAGAAGTACACGCCCGCGAAGCGCGCGAGCTTCTCGTCGGCGCGCGTCGCGATCGCCGCGCGCTCGGTCGGCATCGCGACGAGCTCCGCGGCGCCCTTGTCGGCGTCCGATTCCACACGCGCGGCGAGGATCATCCCCATCAGGCGCATGCGCGCGTTCGTTCCGACGTTCTTGCGTGCGTACGTGTCCGTCCGGTTGACCATCACGAGTCCCTCGTCCGGCAACACCGCGATCGTCTGTCCGCCGACGCCGCGCGCCGTGTAGCCGCGCAACCTGCCCTCCGGGTCGTCGAACGTCCACCACATGTAGGAGTAGCCGCCGCCGTCCTCGCCCGTCTGCGAATACGGCTTGGTGCTGCGCACGACCCAGTCATCGCTGAGCACGCGCTCGTCCCCCCACTGACCCTCGTAGAGGTAGAGCAGCCCGTAGCGCGCGCAGTCACGCGCGGACATGCGGAACGGGTATGCGGGGTGGATCGACTTGTCGAGCTCGTAGTGGTAGTAGCCGTCGGTGACGCGATAGTCCTGCATCCCGAGCGGCTCGGCGAAGCGCGCGCCGAACTCCTCGAAGACGCGCTTCCCCGTCTCCTGCTCGAAGATCGTGCACAGCGTGTTGAAGTCGAAGTTGTTGTAGCACCAGAACTCACCCGGCGCGTACGCGCCGCGGTCGGGCTTCGGGTTCTGCGGCGGCTCGTATGCCGCGAGCTTGAACACGCCCGAGCGCGAGCGCAGAAGATCTTCGATGCGCGCGGTCTTCTCGAGTTCAGTCAGCGCCGGCTCGTCGTCGATGCCGAGCTCGCCGAGCGTCTTCTCGGTGTCGATCGTTCCGGCGTCGACGAACGGACCGTAGAGACCGGACAGGAAGCTCTTGCGCACGGAGTGGCACATGTAGCGCCGCTCGCAATCGCCCCACGCCGCGACGACGACGCCGTTTTCGACGACCATCCACGCCGCGGAGTCGTGGCCTTCCCAATACTCCTTCGCGGCCGCGAGCCCCTCCGCGGACCAGCCCGCTCGGGTCGGATCCGCGTAGCGCATCCACTCGTTCCCGGGGACGCGTCCCTGCGCCGATGCGAACGGCGTGAGGGCGAACAGGCAGAGGGCGAACAGGGGAGACGAAGCAAGCCGGCGGACGTACATGGGAACCCTCGGGTGCGGAGCGCGGAGCGCTCGAAAGCGGGCAGCGCGTCCAGCGTACCGCCCGGCGCGCCCACACGCCGTCACGTCGCGGTAACGGATCGGTGAGGCGCGCCCTACTCGTCGCCCGGGTTCCAGTAGTCGGGCTTGCCGGGCACCGTCGCGTCGACGATCTCCACGATCGCGCGCCGATCCGCGGCGGAGAGGTGGCTGAAATCGCGGCCGACGTCACGCCCGCTCACTGCGTCCCACAGTCCGCGCCAAACGCGCTCCAGCAACGGAGTCGGCAGCGCGCGGAACGCGTCCGAACCGATCAGATAGCTGCACGGGTATCGGAAGAGCCGCTTCCGAAGGTCGAGCTGAAAGAGCGAACGCCCAGCGGGATCGTGCGGACCGCGAGCCGCGAATTCC
>JAVJHY010665566.1:0-17863 GCA_035593235.1 Phascolosoma agassizii | reverse complement strand
GAAGAACTACAGTATTTGCAAGAGGAAACTGTTGTGACTCCGCTTCAACGTGAGCAACCTATCTCTGAAGCGCCTTCGAATACTTATGTGATTACGACAGAAGATATTCGCACCTTCGGCTCCACAGATATTCCGTCGCTCTTTCGACGGATTCCCGGTATGGAAGTGATGCGTACCACCGGTACTGATATCAATGTCAGCGTCCGTGGCAACAATCAACTCAGTGCCAATAAATTGCTGGTGTTGATCGATGGACGATCAGTCTTTATTGATACATCAGGCCTATTTTTTTGGAGGCTTCTCCCGATCTCACTTGCCGAGATTCAACGTATTGAGGTGATTAAGGGGCCAATCTCGGCGGTCTATGGGTTTAATGCATTTGACGGCGTGGTGAATATTATCACGAAGTCTCCGAATGAAGTTCAGGGGGCCACACTACAAGTGGCGGGGGGAGAATTTGGTACGTTGGAGGCATCAGCTATTCATAGTGGAACGGTGAATCAATTTAGCTACCGATTGTCGGGCGGCCATTCAAAAAACCAAGCCTGGCGGAATCGTGACTCCACTTCCTTTGAAGCCTCTCGGGTCAATGTCCATGGACAATATCAGCTGTCTCCCTCCGATCGTCTCACCATGTCTGCTGGTTTGGTCAAAGCCACTCGTTTCGATGCTCCCCTCACTCATGTGAGCTATCAATCTGATTCACCCTTGGCGGGTCATCTCTCTGTGTCGTGGGAAACCCTCGATTCGTTAGTCCGAACGTTTTGGAATCGGTTTGAATCGGATAGTCGAAGCGTCTCGATTCCCGCCCTCGCCGGCATCTTACAACCCATTGACCCTACTGGAGACTCGACGAATCACCATGTGACCAATACCTATGATGTCCTGGGCCAACATTCAGTATTCATTGGATCACTTGGCCACCTAACAGGGGGAATTAACTACCGGTACATTACGACAGAATCAAATTTCTTCAGCGGGTACACCGATGAGAATCGGCTCGGACTGTATGCACAGCACTTATGGAATCCTTGGGTTCCTCTCCAAATTATTTCTCTTGTGCGCTACGATCTGGACACGTTTATTAAGCCGACGGTAAGCCCCATGGTCGCCATCACTTATCGCCTCCTCCCCAACCATTCTGTGAGGTTTGGTGTGTCCGTTGGCTATCGACCACCGACGATCCTCTTCTCTCGGTTGGATTCCCGGACTCGTTTGAATCTTCCAGGAGTTGGCACATTGACTACAGTCAATCTCGGCTCTCGCAATTTAAAACCCGAACGAATCATCTCCTATGAATTGGAATATCAAGGATGGTATTTATCACACCGTCTTCGAACACGAATGGCGCTGTTTTTTAACCAAATCTCAGACCTGATCGATTTTGAGGCCTCTGGCCCAACCATTGCCGATCCAGTCATAGCCATCAATAGCGGGGAGGCTGATTTGTATGGGGGAGAGGTGGGCGTAGAGTTTTTTCTCTCCCGTTGGCTCACCGGGTTTAGCAATGTGTCCTACGTGGATATCCGACAGAAGAATACTGGGACTCTTCGTCGAACCGCAGCTCACACCAAATTAAATGCAGGTCTTCGCGGTCATTGGACGAACGGTTTGAGTGCAGAAATCGTTGCCCATTATGTCGCGCCCACGCGCCATACCCTTTCGAAAGCATTTGATGCATTTGTGGTGGCCGAACCCAATTCTCGGGTCTCCAGCTACACGTTACTAAACCTCCGCGGCGCATATCAGTTTTGGGACAAACAAGCCGAAGTGGCCATCTCGGTATTCAACGCGCTGAACGATCGGCACCGGGAACATCCGTTAGGAGATGTGATTGGCAGTCGCGTGCTGGGCTGGCTGACCCTTCAGGTGCCATGAGAGTCACGTCATTTTTGGCCTTTTAGCCTTGTCCCTCTTCGGATAGGGTCATTTTAGTAGGTCGAACTAGCGGAGGTTCAAGGCTTGCATGGAAATGTCAGGAAGGTTTTTCATGGTCCTATCGTTGGTGAGTAATGTCGCTGGGAGAGTTTTTGCAGACGCCGCAATAATGGCATCGGGCACTTTGATTTTTCCATTTCGTCTAAGGCTGATTGCTACCTCCTTAATGGTGGGGGTAAGGCCAATAATATCAATATCAGAAAGAAACATTTTAATCTTGATTTCTTCTTCAGAGGTCAACTTGGGATAGGAAAGCAATTCAATTTCCGTGATGACAGAAATCCAGAAACGCCCTTTGGGGAGGGGGTCGGCAAGCGCACCGCCCAGAAAATATAGGATGGCATTTGTGTCAAAGAGAAACCGGGGACGGTCTTCGAGCTTGTTCACCATTCACGTCGAACCCGTTGTTGATATTCCAAGGGGTCTTCAGTTAGGTCAAGCATACCGACATATTTTTCGAGTGACCCGGTTGGAGTTTCTGCGGTGTTATCTTCAAGAAGACGTTCAATCTTTTCCCAGTCGGCATAGTCGATCAAAACGGCGACCGGTTGCATGCTTTCATCAGTTACAATTTGTCGCTTTATGTGAATCATGGCGCCACCTCATTCTTAGCCTATGGGATTATTTCACGTTCATTTCAATCAGTTTGTATAGTATCACACCAAGGCTTAGACCTAAAGAAGCTTCTATTTGTCTTCTTGTCTATTCATGGTATCGAGGATGTGTGGCAGCAAGCCAAGAGAAACAATGCTCTGCTAGGTCACCCAGCATAGTTCACAGGCCGGGATTGTATTGTTTGCTGTTCCTCTCTTTGGGAATTCAGCCAACCTCTGCCGGGACACATCCCGCCGATGCCAATGTCCTCGGCCGAGAAGAGATGATTCAGGATCTCGATGAGGAGTTGCAGTATTTGCGTGAGGAACAAGTGGTGACGTCGGTACGCCACAAACAACCGATTTCGGAATCCCCCTCAAATATCTATGTGATTACGGCCGAGGATATTCGGCCATCAGGGGTAACCAACATTCCCACTTTATTGCCTCAAGTTCCCGACACGGATGTGATGCAAACCACAGGGGGGGTATATAACGTCAGTGTCCGAGGCAAGACTCAATTAGCTGCTCATAAATTATTGATCAAAAATTGAGGAACTGGATCACGGGATGAGGTGAATAGAGGCCAGCGTGTCCTTAGGGACCTTTGATTATTTGGTGAAGCCAGCGTGCATGTTGTGGGTGCCACGACCTATTGCCCTTACGACGCTCACCCTGTTTTGGGTGCCAGCGTCTAATGCCAGAGTGGAACCCTTCACCATCCTGCATTTTCAGAGTGGGTATCACCTCTGGCATGATACAACCGCAATAACAACCTTGATATTCAACGCAATCAACGATAGACACCGGGAACACCCTAGAGGCGACACCATTGGCCGTTGCGTGCTGAATTAGCTGCCCTTTCATATTTCATAAGGAATATTTTATTTTTTAGCTTGGGGGAATGAAAGCATGATTGAGATGGAAAGAGTCACGGATTCTATCCGGCGTATGGCAAAGGCAAAAATAGTTGAGGTCTCTCTATTGATGGTATTGGCTTCCTTCATGATTGGCTCATCAAATGAACAGACAGCCTATGCCGCCACTCAAACTTCCGGTGCCCATGCTGATACTCCGGTGGGGATGACACAGGTCCTCGATGAGGAGCTGCAGTATTTGCAAGAGGAACGAGTGGTGACGGCGGCGCGCCATGAACAACCCATTTCCGAATCTCCCTCGAATATCTATGTGATTACGGCAGAGGATATTCGAGTCTCTGGTGTCACCGACATTCCCACACTCCTGCGTCGGGTGCCGGGTATGGAAGTAATGCAAGTGACCGGTGCTGAGTTTAACGTGAGCACCCGAGGGGCCAATCAACTCCAGGCCAATAAACTTCTCGTCATGGTCGATGGGCGTTCCATTTATCAAGATGCGCAGGGATTTGTCTTATGGAAAGCCTTACCCGTGACTCTTCCGGAAATTGAACGCATTGAGGTTTTGATTGGCCCGGCCTCAGTTGTCTATGGGTTTAATGCCTTTGATGGCATTGTTCACATCTTCACGAAAGCACCTAAGGACACCCAAGGTACCCGGCTGCAACTCGGAGGAGGAGAATTCGGTACTGTGGCAAACTCTGTTCTGCATAGCGGCCAGAATGGCAACTTGGGCTATCGGGTATCCGGAGGATGGGAACAAAACCAAAAATGGCGTGATCGGGACAGTTTAGCCTTTCGTTCTTATACCATGCATGCCTTGACCAACTACGCTCTTCCCGGCCAAGCGACGCTGGAAACGGCAGGAGGCTATCTCAAGGCCAATCAATTTGACGGCCTGGCATTTGAATCCGTCTTGAATCAAACCAGAAATTCCCAGGCTTTTTTTCGCACGGACTACCAACGCCCAAATTTTTTCTTCAAGGCCTTTTGGAATCGCAACAATAACCATATCCTCAACCAGGCTCACCCTTTGATTAACGGTCTCTTTCTCGTTACTGACCGCGATGGAAATGATCGATCTCGTTTTATCAATAATACCTACAATGTCGACACACAATATGCCCTCGAGTTTGGTGATTGGGCTCGCCTCACGACTGGGGCCAATTATCGTCGCAATACCCTCTCAAGTAATTTTATTGATCAGAAAAGCCGGGAAAACCGTTTTGGGATCTTTGTGCAAACGGAGTGGAATCCGATTACGCAATTTCGAGCGATTGCCGGGGTTCGCTATGACATGCATTCACGCATTAACCCAACGTGGAGTCCACGGGTGTCCCTCTTGTGGACTCCTATCAAAGACCATACCTTTCGGGCCACATATTCTATCGGGTATCGTCCGCCAACACTTTTTGAGACCAATGCCGATTTGGTTCTGACCTTCCCCGGGATTTCTCAAATTCGCTTTTTGGGAGGAGCACAACAACTTCCCGAACAAATCACCTCGTATGAAATTGGCTACCAAGGATGGATTCTTAAGCATCGCCTTCGCCTACGTGCCAATGGCTACTACAATATTTTGCGAGATCTGTATGATCCTCAATCTTTTCAGGACAACTCCAATTTTCAATTTGATCTCTTTTTCGCCAATCGAAGGGAAAAAGCCAGAATTTGGGGTGCGGAAATTGGGATGGAAATTCTTGTTACCTCTTGGCTGAGTGGGTTTACTAACTATAGTTATCGACAATATGATCGAAATTTTGGAGAAGGAAGATTCAATGCCTCTGTTCGGCGTGGAGCTCCACAGAATAAATTCAACGCCGGCCTCCGGGGTACTTGGGATCGGGTGACCATGGAGGTGATCTATCACTATGTGGACAAAGCCATCTATCCCGTTGTGAATGGCTTTCAGTTTGCCCCATTGTTTGGAAATATTGCTCCTGAAAGACAAGCCCCCGACTATCACCTTCTTAATGTTCGGGGTGGCTACCGGTTTTGGAATGAACGTGCCGAAGTGGCCATCTCGGTGTTCAACGCGCTGAACGACCGGCACAAGGAGCATCCACTCGGTGATACAATTGGTAGTCGGGTATTAGGATGGCTGACCATTCAGTTGCCATAAGCAACATTTCAGCCTATGCCTTTTGCAGACTGATTGATGAACAATTAAGGAAAGCCACGTTGGCGAGATCCCCAGTGATGTTACATTCTCCCCAAACCCCCACTTTTTCACTTCACCGCCTGGCTGTGGTATGGCTGCAAAACTGCGTCAGTTTTTTTTCTTCGCGGGCATGGTCCAGGAAATGTATCTGTCCTCTTTTGTTTCTCCTGTGTTGGGTCCAGTTCCTTTTTACTACGCCCGCCTTCGGGCAAGACATCGCCATTCTCATATCTGGCGACATTCCTGTCTATCACAAAGCCCTGAAAGGGTTTCGGGCCGCGCTCTCTCCATCTTTCGGAGTGCAGGAGTATTTCCTCGGCCAACCGTTGTCTGAAGATCGTGAGCTGGGTCGACTAATTCGAGCTTCGAACCCCGACCTCGTATTTGCCATTGGTGGAAAAGCTGCTCGACTCGCGAAACGTGCCATTGTGGACCAGCCGGTTGTGTTTTGTATGGTGTTGCACCCTGAAACCTCACTTGTTCCTACCAAGAATATGACGGGAATCCTGATGACCATTCCGAGTAAACACCAATTGGCTTCGATGCGAACCGTTCTTCCTCAATTGCAACGGGTGGGGCTTGTCTTTAGTCCGGGCAGCGCCCCTTTTGTGAAGGACGCGCAAGAATCCGCCAAAGGCATGGGGCTGACTCTGGTGACCACCCAGGTTACCCGTGATAGCGATGTGCCCGAAGCTCTTCGTTTGCTATTGCCCAAGGTGGATGCACTTTGGCTGCTTCGCGATCCCACCGTCGTCAATGCTGAATCGCTTCGTTTTATGATGCAGACGGCACTTGATTTTACTGTTCCGGTCTTTGGTTTTTCTGCTGGTCTGATGCGTCACGGAGCCCTTGCCACCCTCTCGTTGGACTATCAACAAATCGGCCAGCAGGCTGCCCAGCTCACCCAGACCATTCTTCACAACCAGCTAGCGGACTTACCTCCTCCTCAATATCCCAAACTGCCTCTGTTAGCCGTCAATTTAAACGCAGCCGACTTTCTTGGTGTCACCCCGTCACAACAATCCCTGCAATTGGCTGCAGAGTTGTTTGGCGGACCCGGATCCTTTGCGAAACACGATCGCGACAATCCATTCTTCACTCCTTAACCGGGAATTGCTATGCCTCGGACTCCCTCCTTCTTTTCCCTTGGCCGTGTGTTGACCCTCGGCACAAAGCTGATCACGCTGATGAGTCTTGTCACGATATTGGGATCAATGTGCCTCGGCCTCTACTTTCTGGAGATGCAAGTTCGCTATCAGACAACAGCTCTCATGAACACCGGCGCCCTTCTTGCCAAAAATTTAGCTCATAATGGGCGATACAATCTTTTCATCAAAGATACCGTGGGCCTTCAACAACTGATGGCTGGGGCCCTTCCGGCTCAAGAAGTGGTGTATGTGGTCTTTTCCGATTCCTCGGGGCATGTTCTGGCAGAACGCAGTAAAGGTTTTCTCGCGACTCAACAGGACCTCCGTCGTTCTACGGCCATCCCCCTGTATGCCAGTCCCAGCTTGCGTCAAGAGCTGTTCGTCGCTCCATCACCTGGAGTGACCATTTCACCATTTCGCATCTCCCGTACCGGCAAAGAACAGCGCCTAACTAATCATGGGAAAGCAGGAATGGTCCTGACCACCTTGTTCCATCAACAATCCGAAACCCTCTACGATTTTTCGGTTCCGATCTTCCGTTCAGATTCTCAAGAGACAGTCGACCCTTCCTTATCTTTTGAACTTCGGCCTGACTTGGACACAACGATTGCTCCAGGAAATATGGCGTCCCCTGTCTATGGCTTGATCCAAATAGGGCTTTCAGATGCGTATTTACAGCGTGAGCTTCAGTCGCTTGTTTGGCGAGGTATTCTGATTACCTGCATGATTGTGCTTGTGGGTTTGATCTTCATGGTTATGATCTCCCGCCGAATGACCATTCCTCTTAAAGCATTGGCGCATCAAGCTGTTCTCATTCCGACAGGGGACCTTTCTCCTCTCCCTCCATCCAATACGGAAGACGAGATTGGTCAACTCACCACATCGTTTAATCATATGGTCCAAGCCCTTAGAAAAGAAAAATATGGGGTCAAGCAACAAATTACTTGGCTCAAGACGCTGAATACCATTGGGACTTCAATCTCGTCTACTTCATCCCTCGACGAATTACTTTCCATCGCCATCCGGCAATTGGTGGATCTCTCTGACTTTCAATATGCTGCTATCGGACTGTACGATGATCAGCGGCGTATGCTTTCTTCTCTTCACAGTTCAAGCCTATCTCCAACACCATTTGTGTCGGCATCAGATCGAGACATTCTTTTGGAGGACAATGGCGGATTATTGGCTCAGGTACTCTTCCATCATCGTTCTATCGTGGTTCATGACACCAACATCTTACCCCGTCCGTCAGATGCACCATTCGTAGAATGGCTGAATAGCCAGGAGGTTAAGTCCTTTGTCATTGTTTCCCTTGAAGGAGATCAATCGACTCTTGGGTTCCTGGTTGCCGCGAAGAGCGCGATTCGTTGTGAGCAAGCTGACATACCACTTCTCCAGCCCGTTGCCACGAAGTTGGCAATCGCCATTGATCGGGCCCGCGCCTATCTGAAACTTGAGGTACTCACGCATACTCTTGACCGTCGTGTCCAAGAGCGTACGGAAGAACTTCAAGCAGCCAATGAAAAGCTCAAAGACGTCGACCATCTGAAATCTACATTTGTCTCCATTGCTTCTCACGAATTGCGAACCCCTCTGACATCGATCAAGGTATTGGTAGAGAATTTATTTCGTGGTATCTACGGACCAATGCTTGAGGAACAAACGCAGCAACTTAGCCGTGTTCGAATCAATATCAATCGACTCCGTCGATTGATTTCTGACTTACTTGACCTGACTCAAATTGAAACTGGGCGCATGAAGCTTTCCTTCACATCTGTTTCCCTGGTTGATCTTGTTAAGGAAACCATCGATAGTCTTTCCCCAATAGCTGAGGGCAAAGGACTTTCGTTCAGATGCATAATGCCCCCTGAGACTCCCAGTGTTCTTGGAGATCGGGATAAATTATTTCAGATATTGACGAATTTAATGGATAATGCTGTTAAGTTTTCGCAGGAGGGAGGGGAGGTCACGATTACCATAGACTCCAAGGAGAATGGGCAGTGCGAGGTGTCCATTGCCGACTCGGGATACGGTATTTCTCCTGAAGAATTAGATAAGATCTTTTTGCCGTTTTATCGAACGTCGGCCAATACGTCTAATAATCCCGGAGCTGGGCTGGGCTTGGCTTTAACCCGCCATTTAGTCGAGCTTCACAATGGATACATTTGGGCTGAGAGTACACTCAACAAAGGCAGTTGCTTTACTTTCGCATTGCCTGTGTCAACCCAACTTACACCCGCATTAGCTTAAGCCACGTTGGCTGTCGGTTCTCGTAGTCATTTCTAAGGCACAGCACCTTGGCGTCGAAGCGATTTCTGAACGTTATCCTTCCTCGGATGATTCCAGTCCTTTCCAATCAAGCCCTTTTCGCTTCATAATCGTATTAAGATAGGTCCGTTGAATGCCAAGATCTTCTGCAGTTTTTGTTTTGTTTCCCTTGTTCTGATGCAATGCATTCAGAATAAGAGTGCGGCTGTAATGTTCTATCGCTTCAAAATAGGACACCTGTTCTTTTATTGGATGTCTGGCAGGTACTTGATCCGGAGTGGTTGTCTCTAATAGCAGTTGCTCAACAGTAATTTCCGTTCCTGTATTGAGAATCACCGCGCGCGCCAACACATTGTCTAATTCCCGTACATTTCCCGGCCAGGAGTATTGAAGGATGGCCTGTCCTGCCTCTGGCGACAGGGACACCCTCCCTCTTTTTTTGTCCCGCACATGTCGAGCTAGAAAAAAGTTCGCAAGGTCAAGGAGATCTTCAGGTCTGTCCTTCAACGGCGGGAGTGTAATGGATATCACGTTGAGTCGAAAATATAAGTCCTCCCGAAACGTGCGTGCCTTCACAGCTTCTTTCAAGTTGCAGTTTGTGGCGGCAATAAACCTGACATCCACTGGTATATTGCCCGAACCGCCTACTCGCTGGATCTCATGATCTTGGAGCACTCTCAGTAAGCGACTTTGAAGATTGAGTGGCATTTCACCTATCTCGTCGAGAAACACCGTTCCACCATTTCCTGACTCAATTCTTCCCTGATGGAAACGGTCTGCACCGGTAAAGGCCCCTTTCTCATGTCCGAATAATTCACTCTCTAATAAGTTTTCCGGAAGTGCAGCACAATTGACGACAGAAAAGGTTTCCGCATGCCTTAGACTCCAGCGGTGAATGGACCGTGCAAACAGTTCTTTCCCAGTACCGGTATCCCCCAATAACAACACGGTTACTTCTGATTCTGCTGCTTTTTTTGCCATTTCCGTGATGGTCCGAATCTTTTCACTATGACCAATGATTATCGCATAGGGAGAATCGACTTCTTTTCGAAGCAAATCCACCTTTCGCAATAACGACTCTCGCTCCAAGGCTTTCTCAATGACGAGAGTGAGATGATCCATTTCAAATGGCTTAGTTAAAAAATCATAGGCCCCTAATTTCATGGCCTCTATGGCATTTTCAAGACTTCCATGGGCGGTGAGCACAATCACCGGTAGTTGGCAGGCCCCCATTTGAAGTGGGTTCGCTTCATGTGGTCTTTCAGGCGTGCTCTGTAATGTGGCAATTTCGCTGAGGACTTCCAATCCGAATTTATCAGGGAGAGCCAAGTCCAGTAACACGACATCCGGTTTGTGTTTTTTGAATGCCGTAATCGCTTGCTCTCCGGAATCCGCCGTCACCGTTCCATAGCCAAGCGACTTCAAATGATCTCTCACCCCAAAGAGAATATCAATTTCATCATCGACGATCAGAATTTTTGGCTTCATTCCACAACCGCACTAAGATTTAGTATTGAAAAAAGTACAAGAATCTTTCATATGATGACAATCAAAAGACTCACTCATCCCATGCGTCTTCCTACTTGAGACCCTAATGGCTAAAACACGTATTTTAATTGAATCGTCGTACGAACAATCGAATGAGGTTATTCTTTATCTTCGTTCTTTATTCAACAGTGATGCTGTTTCGAATCGGAAGGCAGCACTTTGTGTACACGTACGCATCGAAACCGTTTTTAGCATTTTGGCGATATTGACTATGCTTTTAATTTCCCACTTTTCTGCCCCTGCCCCTGGTCGAGCATTTCCCTGGCCGTTTTCCTCAGGGTGGAGGTCACATCCTCCCCACCGAGCATGCGGGCGACTTCGGTTTCGCGCTGCACGCCAATTACTTCTTGAACTTCCGTCTTTGTTCGATCATTGGTCGAGATTTTTTCTACCACAAATTGCGCATGTGCTTGTGAAGCAATCTGCGGCAAATGGGTGATACAACACACCTGGTGGTAGTGGGCCAACTCTCGCAAGCGTTTGCCCATGACCATTCCGGCTTCCCCACCTACCCCACTATCGATCTCATCAAAAATGACCACTGGAGTCTGATCATTTCCCGCAAATACTGTTTTTAACGCAAGCATGATGCGAGATAATTCTCCACCTGATGCAATGCGTCCTAACGGCATGGGAGGCTCGCCAAGATTAGGCGCGAGCAACAATTCAAGACGATCTCGGCCTGTCGGTCCAAACGCAGCTTCGTCAACACTTGTGACAAGGTTTATCTGAATCTGCATGGTTCCCATTTTGAGTTCTTCAAATTCTTGCTGAATCTGTTTAACTAGTTCTTTGGCCACCTTCTTTCTTTTGGTGGACAATTCTTTTGCTAAGGCTTCCATGGATTGATAGCTATTTGTCACTTCAGCCTGAAGGTTGGCGATCTGCCCATCCTTTTCTTGGAGGAGTGCTAAGTCTTGCTCCAAACTCTGCATCAACTCCAATAATTCTTCTATCGTTTTGCCATATTTCTTTTTCAGTCGTTGCAATCCAGCCAAACGAGTATCAATCACTTCCATGCGCTCCGGATCGGATTCTGTTTGAGCACGAAAATCGCGAAGATGTTGTGCAACTTCCTGTAGAGCGATGACAGACGAGTCTAAATGCGGCACCCACACTTGGCATTTCTGGTCTATTTGGCCGAGCTCCTGCACCCAGCTCATCACATCTTGAAGTTGCGCCAGCACCGAACGCTCTCCGTCATACAACGTCTCATATGACTGATTCGATAATTCTCCCAACCTCCCACTGTGTTTTAATCGATGATATTCCTGATTCAGCGATTCTTCTTCCCCTGTTTGCAGTTGAGTTTTGGTCAATTCCTCATATTGATATTGTAGGATGTCCTGACGAGCCATTTGATCGTGTAGCCTTTGTTGAAAATTCTCCAACGCCTCCTGCTTGTCTTTCCATTCTTCATAACGTTGTTGGAACCTCTCAACCAAACTGTGCAAACCTCCATACGCATCCAAGAGTTCAAGCTGCGTTTTTGGGGAGAGCAATGATTGCTGGTCATGTTGGCCATGAATATCCACTAATTGCCGTCCGACATCTTGAATGGTTTGCACTGGTGCCAACTGGCCATTCAGATAACTTCGGTTTTTTCCGGACCTTGCCACGATGCGTCGAATGAACACCTCTTGTTGATCAGGCTGTAAAAAACCATCTTGCCGTAATGTCGAAACCAGAGGATGGGATTCTGAGAGGGCAAAACAGGCCTCTAACAAGGCTTCGTCTGCGCCGAATCGAATGTGGTCAGAAGATGCTCTTCCACCAACCAGCAAGAGCAAGGCATCAATAAGGAGGGATTTACCCGTGCCGGTTTCTCCAGTTAGTACCAGGAAACCGGCTGGCAAGTTGAGATGAAGCTGGTCGATCAGGGCAAAGTTGGAAATTCGCAGCTCGGTTAGCATCGCACCGAGTGATCAACCTTACGGATTAAGCCGTTTCAGTGGATTGAGAAAGAAGGGAGTCAATAATTTCTTTAAATTGTTGTTTCGGTCGTGCGCCAACAATTTTTTCCACGACTTCTCCACCTTTGAAGAAGAGAATGCTCGGGATACTCATGATTTGGTATTTTCCTGCCACTTCGGGAGCTTCGTCGGTATTCAATTTCATAACTTTCAGACGGCCCTGATATTCTTGTGCCAGTTCTTCAACAATGGGAGCAACCATTTGGCAAGGGCCACACCACACTGCCCAGAAATCTACCATGACAACATCTGTAGACTTCATGACTTCCCCATCCCAATTCGATGTATCGGCTACGGCGACAAGATCAGACACGGACGGCCTCCTTGGCAAGAGAGAATAGAGAAACGAACAGCAACCCCATCCTAAAACTGCCCTCCGTAGGCTGTCAACTCAGGCAAGATCTTCTTGATGTACCATCGTGACATGTTTTTCTGTGACACCATCATTTTCCGTCGCCTGTTCTCGATTAAAGAAGGTCCTTACCACTGCCATTCCTGAGGCACACCGGCCCACCAGGAATCTGGTTGCAGTTTTCGCCAGGCCGATTGTTCCAGCCATAATTCATCGGTACGTGCTCGATTAAGACGATTCGCCATAGACGCTGTAATATCAAATTGCTGACGTAATCCTTCATGGATGAGCTCCTGGGCCATCCGAGGCATCACATTGGGTGGATCAATAATATCAATCACCTCTCGTGCAGTCAGGTTGAGGGATAATTGTTCAACTTTGACATAATCCTCCTGCTTCGCCAAATAGGCCAGATATCCATCCGTGGCTTGATAGACATACGCTAAGTAGACATAGGCTTCCACGGACGGATTCTGATCTATATTTCGCTGACAGGCTTCGACCGCTCGTCGATAATCTCCCACCTGCAAATAAATCTTCGCACGAGCTAAGTCGGTTTTCGTGACCAGCTGGTCTACATCCATCCGCGCCACACTGCTTGGAAGCTCCAACGCCCCAAAAAGAACAATAGTCAGGCTCAAAAGCCAACAACGGATAACATATCGCTCAGACCTTTTTAGGCAGGATACCTCATTCATAACCTTTCTCCTTGGCGTCGTAACGAACATTTTCTCGTAGGTCCCATTTGTTCCTGAAAACAGTTCCAATGAGGTGTCATGATTTTTTTCACCTGAAGATGACAAAAATTCGTCCATGTTTTCAAGACACTATGAAGCGAGTTCTTCAAAACCCTAGGATTTTCCTCTGTCTACGTTGTCGCTAATGACAACATCTTATCTTTGACGAATCTGTTTCAGATCCAAGAGCTGCAACAGATTCTAGCCCAATTGCACTCTAGCGCCCATAACGACAACTAAGACGACTCGTTTCAGATGTAACCATCCGGTGGCATACCGATTGCGAAGGTTCCCTGTACCAAAACTTTTAGAGAACAGACTGGAACAGGAATCACATGTCAGACACATCATGTACAGACTCCAACGAGACCTCACAGTCGGTTCAAACTCTTGTACGACCGCTTTTCTCTGTATTTCATTTTAACACGATACTAGGAATAGGCACTTTTGCCTTCTGCCTTCTTTTCCCGCTGTCTCCGACCCCCTCGAATTCCAATGATATGGCAATGGCACTGTCTTCCCAATCAAAGACTTCGCTTAAACAGACAAATCAGTCAACTGATTCAGCAGCCCCTCATTCAGATGATATTCTCGCAGCACTCACGATTTATCTTGAAGCTCAAGGAGAAAGTTTTGCAGGGAAAATGGCGGTAGCCGCGGTCATTCGCAACAGAACAACACATAAGTATCACAGTGATGGCACGATACGAGGCACTGTGCTTCGCGCAAAACAATTTGAACCGTGGATTGGACGGTCCCCCAAAGATGTCAGGTTTAACCCTAACAATCGAAAAATGCAAGAAAGTCTCTTAGCGTGGAAATTGGTACAGGATGGACGAAATGTCGTAGAGGGAGCTCTGCTTTTTTATAATCCGAGCCTTGTTAGCGCCCCCCGTTGGGCAAAAGTCTACCAAAAGGTCGGCACAATTGGAGGACATGAATTTTTCAATAAACGTCACATCTGAGTCAGGCGTGAACAACCTCTGCTTTTCTCAAATTTCTCGGACGACTTTTCCTCTGATTTCCGCTTTCAATACTATCTAATTTTGTTCGTAATTGCCGCAGTGCTCCGGAATGTACGCGACACACTCCTGATTCTGTGAGTCCTAAACGACCTCCAATTTCCTTCATCGTCATGCCTACATGATAATAGAGTTGTAAGACTTCCTGTTGACGAGACGATAATGTCACCAGGGCCGCTTGTAATGCCGCCTTCATTTCCGCATTGGCACAGGCCATGAAAGGGTCGTGACGTTCGAGGTCCGGTAAGACATCCCGCAACGTAGAACCATCTTCCCCATAGCCAACAGGTTCATCCAAGCTCAACAGCCTTGGATCACAGGCCGAAATGCCCTCAAGCTCTTCCTGTGAAGCGCCTAATCCTTTCGCTACTTCTTGGATGGAAGGCGACGACCCATTTTTCTGAATGTACTCATCAACGAACTGTCGAATCTGCTCTCGACGGGCTCTCACTGATCGAGGCACCCAATCCATGGCACGTATTTCATCTAACATCATGCCACGAATACGATATTCCGCAAATGTTCGAAATTTAATATCACGACTTGGATCATATCGTTTCAACGCACTTAATAACCCCATCGCGCCTGCACTCGCTAAGTCTTCTGCGTCTAATGAAAATGGATTCTTTATCACCATTGCGCCTGCCATCCGTCGAATGATTGGAAGAAATTCTTGCAGGATTTCCGTCAATTGCTCCTGCGTAAGCTGCGAGTAATATGTGTCTGCGATCTGAGACTGTTGCGATGTTGTCTCTGCACACTCAGAATCTGCAATCCTCACCTCTACTGTCAGCCCATTGGAATGTTGTCTGTGTTCGTTCATAGCCTGGCCCTTCTTTTTTTGACCAAAAAAAACGCCCAATTCCGAGGAAAGGGCGCATGAACGAACGCAGTCAGACTACATACAGTTCGGTAACCAGACTAACCATGAACGTCTTACTCGTTCAGGGTCTCTTGGCTTTGCGCCCTACCCTCACGGATAGTTTGCCCTTGTCACCTGTCAAAAAATTTCTATCTTATTGAAAGCACCTCATCATTTTTCATTAATAGATCCTAGTCACCGATTTGAGTTGTTGATTATGTTTTTTGGGGTATTTCCTATTCATGTCTCTACCCCAGTGCTGATGTTATCGGGCTAGGCCTTTTAGGAATTAAGGAAAAAACTTGACGCATCAAGGGAAAAACATAGAAATGCATAGATTGCAAACAATCGAGAAATAATCCCCTATTGAATTTTGTCCTTCTTTGCGGATTTTTAAGGAATTATTTCAGACGAAGAAAAAGATTCGCACCAACCATTAAGAACATCATCATCGCAATTCCACTTCCGACAATGGGCATGACCGCTCCATTCTGACCCAAGACAATTCCCACTGAATGCACAGCCCAAAACAAGAACCCAATGGCTAACGTTTGCCCCACTCCCTTCGCAACACCAACACTCCGCAACCCACTCCCACGTAAACTCAGGGAAACCCCTAAGAGGGTCATCACAAAAGGCGCCATTGCATAGGCCACTCGTGCCCAATAATCAGTTGAATAGCGCTGAGCGTTATGTCCATCCTGGGTGATCCGTCTAATGTAGTCAGACAATTGATCGAGCGTCATATGTTTAGGAGACCGGGATAACCAATGTTGGAAATCTTCAGGGGTCAAAGGGAGAGACTCAACGCGATGCGATTGTTTAACCGCAGTCACCCGCCCGTCTTCCAGCACTTGATGCTGTACGACATTCTCCATTATCCATTGCCCTTCAGAAAATGATGCTGAGTCTGCCTCTACAATCTTCGAAAGACCAAACGGCTCACGCAGAGTATAGTGGTGAAGCCCTTCTACCTGTTTCCCATCTTGCTGCACCGAATCAATCTGCAACAGCTGAGTCTGGCCCACACGTAGCCAAAGGCCGGTTGGTGCTGATAACAAGGCCTCAGGCTTTTGCATAATAGACACAGATTTCACATATTCAGCTTTCAAATTGGCTAAGGGAATAAACACCGATGTTAAACTAAAACTCATCGCACTAATTAACAGACCAAAAGCAAAAAACGGCGTGGCAATTTGATAAAAACTTAACCCACAACTGCGCATGGCCGTAATTTCCCGAGTACGATTGAGCCCTCCAATAGTTAAAATCGACGCCATTAATACTCCCAATGGTGCCAGTAAAAACACAATTTCAGGAATTCGATAGGCAAAAAAACTCAAGATGAGCGACAGCTCAGCATCGTACTTAAGAAATTTTCGCAACTTTTCAAAAAAGTCAACAACGAGATAAATCGTCAGCACCGTCACCAGACAGAGCAGAAAGTTACGGCTGAACTGACCCAAGACATACCAGAATATTTTTGTCATCTCTTCAATTCCACTGCCAACACAGATCTATTGTTTTCGGGCTTGATTGAACATCCATGCGGTTACCACGGCCAAGAGCACATTGGGCAACCACGCCCCAACAATTGGAGCCGCACCGCCAGTCGTCACCAGAAATTCTCCTACGACATTCAGCATATAAAATCCGATCACAACCAACACACCAATGGCAAATCCACCAGCTCTCCCAGAGCGTTTTGACACAATGCCAATTGGCACACCCAACAGACCCAACACAAAGGTACTCACAGGAAACGCAATATCTTTGTGATATTCCATTAATCGCTTAAGAACACCGGTATCCTTGCCCTTTGAAGCCTGTAACTTCTCCTGCAATTCTTCATAATTTTGACGTTTGGCCTTGGCTTTATTGGATTGAAACGGAGATGGCATCCAAAAGTCATAGGTGTCGAACGAGACACGATGAAAATTCGAAGTATCCTTGGGAATTTGATGAATGGCCCCATCAAATAATCGAATACCAATTTGGTGGCGCTCATTTTGTTTGAGCATCTGAAAGCGTTGGGCCACAACAATGAGAGGTTGATCGGGATTGCGTTTATCAGAAATAAACACGCCCTTGTGTTGCAGAGAAGCTTGTCCGGGATCCGGAACATACACCATCAGCCCAGACATCGGTTCATTAAACACACCAGAATCCACACCCAGCGTCATTTCATCTTCTATCACACTTAATGCTAGCGTTTTTAAAGACACATTCGCCCAAGGTTGTCCCCATTCTGACAACACCATGGTTAAGGCAAATACGGCTCCAGCAAACACCACAACAGGAATATTGATACGCCAGAAGCTGACTCCTGCCGCGCGTAATGCAATCACCTCATTATCAAACGACATTCGATTGAACGCAGTAATCG
>JAVJHY010664509.1:0-17875 GCA_035593235.1 Phascolosoma agassizii | reverse complement strand
TCCGGTTGCCAAATATTCCTGTCGCGCGATATCACCAAACTCTCTTACCAAGAGTGTATCCCTAGTGGCTGCGAGACCTAAAGAGTTAGGCCATTGTGAAAATGTTGGCGTACTTAAACCAGCTCCGGGATTATGCTCTGAACCATGTCTGGGATCAGAAGCTATAGTAATCGGAATACCTAATCTCGTTTTCTCTCCAATAAGCTGTACATTATTATTATATCTGGCTAAAATATTTGCTGGGTGTGCATGTATGATATTGAAGCTATTCATCTTCCTGTTAATCAGCATGTCAGAACTCGAAGGCATCAAAGTGGCCATCATAATATCTAAAGAGTTTGATGTAAAAAACGGTTTATCTATAGGGAGACCTTCAGGGGTCATTCCAATCATGGTGATAAACATACTTCCGGCTTTTTCTTCTAAAGACATCTGAGATACAAGATCATTAACCCGATCTTCAACAGATAATCTACTATCTTCATAATCGGTTTGTATCAACTCTATTGCCTGCTTCAAACACTTCATGTATAGGATCCTTTCTCATAGGTTTCTGATGCCTGTTTACAAGTCACTAGCACATCTCATTTATTTGATACGACCATTCGATTTGTTCACTTTCTCTTGTACCAGACTCAGTGCAATTAATAATCCACCCAGCAACCTGTATACCACTTTGATGACCAGATGATTAAAGCCTAAGGAAATGATTAAACCATAACATCCGACTAATATAAGACCAAACAAAATGGTTGTAAGTATGATCTTTTTATTGGTGCTATAGAGTAAACGTCCTATTTGTGTACTTGATACCCTACTCAAATAGCCATATTTTTTATCCAAAAATACCAGAGAGAATGCAATTAATATTACCATGATGGTCTCCTTTTTATGCTAATCATATAATCCAAACTGCACCAACTATTGCAGGCACTTCATTTATTAGGAGGCCAGAATATGGAATATTTAAATAAACGTGGTTCAATTTACAGCTTTCTTTTGGCAGGGATTACAACAATTTTTGTAGTTAATTGTCTAAACTTAAGGGCATCAATCACCCTTTCTAATTGAATTTAGATTCTAATTATTTAAACTTTCCTCTTATAATATCATCTGTTACAGATCTAAATTTTACTTTTCTAAAGAAGACTCTATAAGCCATCCACAGAGTCATAAAACAACTGATCCATATCCGAGACATTACACTAAATACACTCAGTGAAGAGTTGTCTTTTATGTCATCTCCAATAAAAAAGTATAAAACGCCAACTAATATACAAGTTATCAAAATAACAATCAGTAAATTTCTCATAGGTCTATTCCCTTTCTCTTTTTATAGTTCTTAATTATTCATTCCAGCCTTACTGGTAGAAAAATCATAGTCAACAGTCCTCTATCAGTTACTGTAATCGTCAAGACCCTATAGTACTTTGATAAAGATGTCACTTATTACACATTCTATTATAAACTGTAATACAATCTAGGCATACAAATATTAGTAGATTGTCATATTTCCTTCTTATACTTAATACTCTGTCTATATTTGACGATTTCATAAGAGTGTTTTTCATAAAAAAAACAAAATAAAAACATCACTTGAATAATCCAAATGATGTAATCTACAATTGTTTAGCCACTTTTTTTAGCATGTATGGTTATTTCACCAGGTAAATTTTCATTTGTCCAACTCGCTTCTTCTTCAAAGGCCAGTACCATAAATCCTGCATTGATCATTGAGTTTAGGATCTCAGAAATAGTATAGAATCTAAATGAGCAATCTGGAAAAACTTCTCCTTCTCTTTCATGCAACAAGGCTTTATAAGCCAGATCTCCCTCATGTATACCTGTATCAAAATAGTTGTCTACAGATGTATTTGAGAAATTGATTGGCATGATCTTTCTAAAAGGATGAAAATCATTTAATATAATTTCTCCACCTTTCTTTAACATGGCATAAAGCTTGTCCATCAACTTATTTATGTCATGAAAATAATGCAGTACACCACCTTCTAAGTATAGTATATCAAAGTAAGAACCATACTGTTCTATTTTGATGTCCAAGATGTCAGATACAAGATAATCAAGTTTAACACCTGCTGCTTCTGCTAGTTCAACTGCATATCTTTTGTTTTCACTGGATATATCAAAGACAGTAACATCTGCATTTAGTGCTGCCAGAGCAACTGCGCGTCTGCCGGCTGAGCCGCATGGGTTTGCAATTTTTAGACCGTCAACGTCACTGAAGTATTTCCCATGTTTCTTGAGCAGTGATATTGGATTGTCTAAAATCTCAACTGCATATTCTTGTGGTTTACCATTGTTCTTCACAGCAAATTCATATGCTCGATATTCCCATGCTTCTTTGTTCTTCAACGTGTTAATGTCCATGAAACCTCCGATTTTTAATTCCTATCAATTGCTACAACATAAAATCTATTCTTTAATTGTTTGATCTTCTTGCATGAATTAACCTACCGTCAAACAAATCAATTTTTATGTTTTTTTCTTCAGAAAATATAATTCGCCAACTTTGTCTAGACCATTATGTGTTTGGACAAATATTACTGCATTGGACCCATTTTCTGCATCATAGAAAGCCAAATACCCTTGTATATCAATGTTATTACCTAATATATAGATAGGGTTGTCTTTAATGTCTTTATTGTTAAGGCTGGCATCTAATCCAATGACAACATGTTCGTCATTGTTCACCCTTCCTTCATAATCAAAATCAAAAGTCCTTACTTGCTTGTTGATGAGGAGGGCAATTAACAATACAACCATAGTGATGATCCATATGATTTTACCCTTATTATCCATACCATGTTTCCTTTCATCATAGATGATTGACAATTCCACGGTTCTTGATCGTTTCAACTCTTCTGAGGTGCATCTTCTAGTAAGTTCTCTAAAATATTTTTTTCATGTTCATTGATCTTAAACTCAATTATAGTATGTCTTTTCTTCATCCATATTGACACAATGTAACTTTCTTCATCTGAGGATTGTAGGACTGTCCACTGAGTAATTGAATTCACCTGTATGGTTTTTATCCCATATGTGAATTGAGTCTTGAACACATGAATTTTGAAATATACCTCTCCTATTTTGTTAATGAAAATTAATAAGACCAATAATAGTTTCTCTATTAACTCCACTTGTAAAAAAGTTGAATCCAGGATTTCAAATACAGATAGGAGCAGACCACTCATCAAAATAAAATAAACAAGCATTTTAACGTTTTCATTTATGTCATCATGTTCTTGGTGAATCACGCATAGAGTCTTATTGTTATGGATCAAATTCTTCAAAATCAAAATTTGCTTAACTCTATAAGATAAAAAACCAAACGATAACACATAAAAAATTACCCTATCATATACCATAAGATTACCCTTCTTGATCTCTAGTGTTAGCTTTACTGGATCATTTTCATTCTTCTACCTTCACTGATGATTCTTACTATAAGACCTCACCTACTTACACTAAGCTTAGATGATACCTATCCGTGTATGGAATTATCAGACTGTGTCTGAATCAACTATTCAAACTTATCTCTTTTGACAAGAGGATACGAATGATATTACTTGCTTTTAGCATCATATGTTACATCACAAACAGATGACAGATAGTCAAGTAAACCCTTAATTTCTTCTATATCAAAATGATGCAAATAATAGGTATAATATCTATCCTTTGTGTCAATTTCTATAAAAGACTGTTCTGAAGCAAATGGCCCTTTTTTAGCTAGTTCATACAACTTAATTCCTTCAAGATCTTCAAACTCAATGGTGTGTTGTGGTAGTAGGATTCTTTTTAAATAAATGGCATCTTCTACAACAATATTAAACGATCGCATCCTCCACAGATGGACAATCATCAAAATTATCATCATCATCAGCCAAACTTTCAGAAAAGATTCAAAATCACCAAATAGGTTGCTTATAGACATCAACAATGAACCTGCAAGAATATTCATTAATACAATAAGCCAATTGATAGAACTTTTCACCTCATAACTCATATTGATTCTCCTTTGATTGTCAAACTAGATACAGGTGCAAACTAAGACTTATACAGATTTTAATTAATTTTATCATGAAAAGACTTTACCGTTTTATCAAATGGTTTTTGCATGTAGTTCGTAAATTGTTTTTTTATAGCAAATATCTTTCTTAACTCAAAGGTCTCACTTAAACAAATATACAAACCCACAATGAACATCAACAACACTAACACATAAAAACCTACAGAATCTGTAGCAAATAGAAAGGCTTTGAAACCGTTCATTTCTTTGTAATGATATGGATTGTTTACTGATAAAACAGCAAAAACCAAAATACCTATAAATCCACTTATAAACAACATCATTCCAACAATCATTTTCTTCATTTCAATCTCCTAGTATCATTCTTAGTATATTTTTCTTGAGTAGGGATTATGACTTTTACTTTCTAACATCCTTTAGGTCTAATAAACTATTCACTGAGTTTGGTCTAGCTTAATTGAGACTTTAATTTAATTAGGTCTTAAGAGAATAGCGATGCTTTAACAAGTCGTCCGCATGACTTATGTCTATGGGATGGCCTTTGTTTGTGGTTATATCATCTATAACATCCTGTAATCCTAGCGGAAAAATAATGTCATTCGTCGATTTTATTGCTTCTATGGACCACCATCTGTATTCTTTGATGATGTCTTTTTCTGATGCAGTAACATGACGATTTGAAACTTTTAAGTCGTCTGTTTCTACAATATAATATCTCTCATAGTAAAGAGTCTGTTTTTTTTCTTTTATCTCTGCATGTGCAATACGTGTAAATACACAATGCTTTATATCTATATTCTGAATACCAGTTTCCTCGAAGATTTCTCTTCTAAGTGATTTCTCAAAATTCTCATGATCTTCTACTCCACCACCTGGCGTTACCCAGAATCCTGTTTTGAACTTTAGCGTGGATGGTGACTCCAGATCCAAACAATGAATTAGAAGTATTTTACCGGTTTGTCTGTTAATCAGTATAGCTCTGCTGGTGTATCTCAAGTAAACACCGTCCTTATCTCGAATGAAAACTTCCTCTTCGTTCTCTTTAAAACATCTCTTACTACACCATAGATTCTTGGCTTCATTGTATACAAGACACCTTAAAATATCTATAATTGACCATTAACCGGTCGCTGGCCTAAATACTCTACAATTCCTCTGACTCTTTTCTTGCCTGAAGTTTCTCTATATTCTTCTTCAGAAATTGAAAGCATCTCTAAATCCTCAGTTACTTCATGTAAGTATTTTTTATTCATGAAAAAGCAATTTGATTTTAGTTCTGTATTGTAATAAGTATTAAAATCAACTAATGTATCGTTTTCTTTTGCCCTTAAGTAAGAAGCGTCATTTTCACCAAATGCTCCTATATAAAGATAACCACCCTTTTTAAGTGCATGTTTAAAGTTATGAATCATTTCATCTACTTCTGATTTCTTGAAGAAATTGAGAATCCATGAACATATAATCAAATCATATGTGTTGTGGTCCAATTTAAGATCTCGTATGTCTTTTACGCTTAAGTCAATGTGAATGTTCTTTTCTATACACTGGAGAGATAACTTTTCTATCGCTTGGTCAGAGAAGTCTACACCTTCTACATCAAAGCCATTTTCAGCAAACCATATGGCATTTCGACCTGAGCCAATACCCAGATCAAGAACCTTACCTTTTTCCAGTTTCTGTGCAAGGCCAATCAGTTTCGATTCCATATCTGATAAATACAGTGTTTTCTTTTCTTTATATGATTTTTCCCAATAGTCTTTACTCATATTTCTACTACCTCCAACTCTTTTATTTTGATCCTTATGGGTTTTCTTAATCTTTAGCTCTTTTTCTAATAAAAGATAGGAGTATCATGAATAAGACAATTATTGGAACGATTATAAGGGAAGAGTTGATCAATTGTATGAGAAAATCTGCCTCTTGTGTTACCAATCCATCTATGGTCAAATATGCCAAAATAAATCTCCTTTACTCAACTGCATTTTCCTGCATCAACTCCGTTATATATTTGAAATCAATTGAGTCATTCTTTGTTTCATAGAAATAACCCTTGTACCTAACCAGACGACTTGAATTGACAATGATTCTTTTTGCACTTTTACCTTTTGAATCATAAAAGGTCAAATCATATCCGTATCCCATTTGAAAAAGAGAGCTCCTCGTTTTTTGAAATTTTGTGTTGGCTATATTTTCAACAATAAACTCTATTTTTTCAGGTTCACTCAAAACAAACTGTTTGCCAGTACTGCCATCTTTAATCTCAATATGAGTGATGACATGATCACCTAAGTTCATGATTTTATGGGGTATGAATGTTACAAAGAAAACAATTATAAAACATAGTGATGTGATTAAAACATTTCTTCTTGTACACAGACCTTTGTTCTTTCTTTCAATCGGCAAAAGGAAAATACTGACCTCTATTAACACAGCAAGAAGACTTATTGAAAATAAGAGTAACATAATATGATTCATAACGCCTCCTTTACATACACAGTCTACTTCATTTCTACTTGAACTCTTATACTGAGACTGATTCATAGAACTGACTAGTAGAATGTCTGGTCAAAAGGATTTTCACCATTTAACAAATCCTTCTTTATGAATATTTCTTCAAGTTTTACTTCATCTAGAAGTACTTTATATACGACAGCCAATCGATATCTTAGGTGTAAAGGATTAGATGCTCCGGTTGTATATAAATCTCCGTATAGAATCAGTTCTTCTATGCCGTCCATGTCGTAGTCTTTCAAGACATATGCATCCACACCACAAATTGTACTATTTTCTGCATCCTTCATTTGCTGATGTGTGAGTGAATTCAAGTCATTGTTTATTTCATCTTCAGATAAATCAAGTTTATAAGTATCCTTATACAATGAAAACTTTAATACCGCTTCTTTCTGACTGAGTTTCATGTCTAGGTCATCAATTTTAGGTACAACACTTTGCCATATTTGAACCATTTTATGACCAGATAATCTATACACTCTTACTGTCAATTCCGCTCTTCTTGCACCCATAACTTTCACTACATATGCAAAAGTGACATCATTGATCTTAAACAAATCAAAATCATATGTTAAACCAATTGTCTCCTGAGTCAAATTAACATACTCAAAGGCTATTGTCTCATCTTGACATTCTAATTTGATATCCTTGTCAAATATTAGATTGATTGTGTTTGATTGCCCTTGTTCATCTAATATTTTAATGCTTTTAATATGGTTTGATGAAACAGACTTCTCATCCTCATTTAGTGACACTTGATCTAGCATACCTAAATCAGCAAGACTATCTTCATCACTTGTAACAACATCACTTATAACAACATCATTTGATTGAACTGCTTCTAACTTATTTTGTGTTATTGCCTCACTGCTGCAACCATAGAATGATCCAACCATGACTGTACATAAGAGGATGTGTTTAATTTTTTCTTTGAACATTTAGACTCCCGACTTCAGGTCCTATTATTTGTTTGTACTTAAATGTATGGCTTTATATAAATTCTTTTTTTATATCACGAGTGATTACTTTACCTTTATTGGCACATAATAATCCATTTGTCTGTAGCCTAAGGCAAGGTGAGCCGAAGGAGATGTGGGTATATTGCCTAGATACACACGAGTATGATCTTCTTCAAAGACTTCGCTTTGTTGAATGAAGTCTTGTACCACCTTTATAATTTCACTACTGTCTTCACCATCAATGCCAGTAGCTACACCGTACAATCCACCTTTAAAATCAACAAGTTCAAAGGTCTCTGGCAGGTTCATTTCTTTGTTGTAAATGTAGTACCAAACAAAACCTCCCTTGTCACCATCAAATGATAGAAAGTCCTTTGGAAACATTGGTCTTGGGAATTTGCTGAACCATTCATCAAACTGCTCAAGTTTTCCTTCTCCAAACATACCACACTTGGATGACACCATTTTACATGTAGCTATCTCATATACACGCACTTTTTCCATTCTTATTCCTCCTTGAAATCCTTTTGGTATATACTCTGAGGTAAGGTTTCTTTTATTATTTAACTTTTACACTGGTGAAGAATTTAGTTTGCTCATTAACAAGTGGTATCTTATAATCATCTAGGAGAACATCTACAATAGATCGTCCGTCACTATTTTTTGCAAACTTGTTGAGAACTTCATAACGTTTGCCTGCAGGTATCAGATATGTAGCAGATCGATCTTCAATAGACTCTTCTGCAATACCATACAATCGTCTCAAATGTTTTACTGAGTTTAATGGTACTTTTTTAGCCTTAAAGGGCTTTTTCAATGTGATAACATTTTCTTCAACTTCATAAGAGTCCAGTAAATGTCTTAAATGCACAAGAGGTGTTACAAACCATAACAGAGTCAAGACAAACATATCTAAAAATAGACTGCCACCTATTAAGATAATCATGATCAAAAATGTTGCCAGTTCTAGTTTTTTATTGTTTCTAAATAGCATTCGACTTGCCTTCCATTTCTATTATATGCTGTAATTCTTTGTTCAGCTGCGATATTTACGACATTCTATTCATGGTATTTTTCTACTACTGAATACATGATTTATACGCCATCAAGAAACCACTTGTGGTCTCATCTTATACGTAATCCCATAAGTATATGTTATCCTTTACTACAATCTAATGCCATCCTTGGCCGGTGGACCTTTACTCAGTTGTAAAGTTAGGTGATTTAATTTGAGAAATAGACCCATACACTTTCCTCATGATACTCATCATCTTTCCAAAATATAGTCACTTCAAACTCATTCGAATTCTTTAGAAGCAAGACTTCTGGTTGGTTACCCCCACCGGTAAATCTCAAATCATCTTGTGTTAGACCTCCATCACTACCAATTCCAGAACCTCCAAATGGGGTCGAGACGCCTACTTCTTGAAATTCAGATAAATCCGTTTCGATACCCTTGTAGGTCACAATTATGTCGTGAGTTATATGGCCAGATGAAGTTAATTGACCTTCATCATTGTTTTCAAATTTATAATCACCCTTATAATCCAATCTGATAGTCCATAATTCAGACTCCCCTTCATATGTTCTAGTAATCAACTTTTGACTTCTACCAAAACTTATAACTATTAGAAAAATAACGATGACAATGCATACAATGGTAATAAGTCTTCTTTTACTCAATTTTTTCATCATATTATAACCTCCGCAAATAATATAAAACAAGGACGATACAAGACACCGTTTTGCTTACACTGACTCTTTTAGTTGAGACCTTGCTTATAGCAAATGCTAGTGTCTCACTTAGTAAGAGGGTTTATCCATGACATCAAAACTATTCTTCTGCGCCTCTCAATGCAAACTTCTTATGTCACTCACCTAGGGTCCACTAAACAAACACGTCTTATAGGCAGTCATTTCTTTATCCTTCAAAGTACTTCATTCATCCAATAAATAGTAGTACAGCACTGTCCCACCTTGATCCGTTATACTAATAGATTCAATACTCATCATTAAAAAAGAATCTGAATAACTTATTGTTTTACTTGTGCTCTCAAAGCCTTTACCGGCTTCTTCCTGACTTAACTTCATTGTATATCTATTTTCTAATATATAGACCTGACTCTTGTCCATTGGCATAATAAACGGTTTTATAAGAACACTTGTAGCAGACTCTGAATCTTCAGAACCTTTGTTGGTCAAATAAATCGCTCCACCTTTTTCATTCAGGTAGTCATCGTTAACTGAAAAAACAATGTAATTGACACTGTCCTCATCTGGAAATTGTATGCTTCTTTCAACAATAGTTATTGCTGTTTGCTCTCTTTGAATGGTCTCAGTATCAAGCAACTTGTACGACTCTTTTCTTTCACCCATTAAAAGCACATGTTCTGTTAAACTGCCTGTTTCGCTTTCGGTTATTACTATGACGTAGTTTCCAAGTTCCTTTGATTTTAGTAGGGTATCATCCACTTTGCTTAAATAGGCTTCAACTGAATCAAAAAACTCTTTACGTTGACGGTCTTTCTCATCAAATGAAATCCCACTTATCAATAGCATAACTATCACAATAAGAATTATCATTACAATTTTAAATGTTCTCTTCATGACAACCTTCTTCCATACATAAATTCTAAGAAACTATAGTGTCATTTAGTTAATGAACCACTATATAGTCTATGCTGCCCTACCTGTATTCATGAATCTAACCTTTAGACTGACTGATCTTCTCCCACATGCAGGACTCGTCTCGATGATCTTATAGGTGAAGTTTTAAATCTAATTAATCTTTTATTGATTAGAAATATCAAAATCCTCAATTTCTATTTTTATTGTTTCACTCACGATAAATATCTGATAAGGACTCCAATTTACAACTTTTGATCCTGTACTCGCCTGACCACCCCTACTATAGTAAAGGTGTCGTTAGTTTATTCTTAATTTTTTAGATTCAGGCTTATTACAAAAGCCAATAACAGTATACCTGCTATATAGACATACAATAGAAACAGTTCAGCTTTGGCTTTTACACCACCACTTGCTTCAAACTTTTCAAGTTGCATTTTGTACTCGGTACTAATGTCACCCTTATCTTCATCAAGTATCCTAGCTTTAAAAATATCATAATCGATTTTCTCATATGTCATGATTTCAAGAAAATATTCCTTGGATCCTATATCTTCTAACCTACTTGAGAATGGTGAATTTAGCTCTATGAATCCAATGGCCTTATCTATATTTTTGCCATAGACAACAACATATTCATTTTTCACAGACTTATAATGATCCATTCTAAATGGCATATTGGGAGAATAAAATGTAGCTGATCTTAGTTGATACTTTTGATTGATTCCTTTGTATAGGACTGAAAGCCCCTGTCTTGAATCATGTTCAAATGTATATAGGACAAGGAGTAAATTGTCTACTTTCTTATACTGCCTTACCTCTATTTTTTCATTTAAGAACTCACTTACTGCGAGTTCAATTTCAGGCTCATTAAATGAGATATTGTACTCACTCTGGTATAAGTAATAAGACATCATTATTGCTATTATCGGTACTAAATATACCATTATCTTTTTAAACATTGTTTACTCCTTCTGCAAGGGTACTCATCTAAGTAACAGATCTGTGATCCTACTTCCACCTACTCATGATATTAAGTGTATGATGTCGTGGTCAGATAGTGAGAGGAGTTATCTATTTCTATAAATCTGCTCAATACTTCAAATCTAAAGCATACCGATACTCACACCTGACCTGATCAAACACAATGCATGGTGACATCATTTTCTTGTAACTCAAGTTCTACTCCTGGATTAAAGCCCAAAATAGTTGCTAAGATGACTTTCAATACAGACCTTTTTACTCTTATTCTCCTATGGACACTGCTCAGGTGTAGAGCTACACGATGCTTGTTATACGATGCTTGTTATACGACCCTTGTTATACGACGGTTTTTCAGTTTGTCTTTGTTGCTTCCTAACAATTTCTATTATAAGCTTTAATTGCCATGAAGCATACATTTTATGGTACATTTTCACTGTTTCTTACTATAATTAATACTATCTTTAGATTTATCACTTCTCCTACAAAATGTTTTTTTCCTAAAAGAACTTCACACTTCCTATCTTGTGTTTAAAACTTGTGCAGCTTACTTACATGTCTGGTTGTTTTCTTAACTGTATCCGCTTTTTAATTTAAATTTCAGCATGTACAATCTACCTAACATATAAGATCTTGCTTTAAGGTCATTGGGTAAATAAAAAAGTACTATCTGCTACAACTCAGACAATACTTTTAATACATCTATGCTATCATAAACTTGTAAAATCTAATATTAGTGTAGAATTGATTTTTAAAATTTATTTCTTTTTACTGTATCTTTTGGTTCTCTGCTCTATTTTCCATTTATTAAATAAATCTATATAACCTTTAAATACATGTTTCCAAATAGGGTTGTTTTTCATGTTTCCTCCTTTTCTCTAAAAAATTAATTCTTATCATATAGGATGTAGTCATCTATGATTTGGTAAGACTAAATAATTTAGAAGACTTTGATTTAATTGTCTCTTTTTCGCCCACTATAGATATCATCTATAAATGTATTGCTTAATGATTTTTTCTTGATGAGACCGTAATAAACCCAAAATAATGTAAAAAAACACCATACTCCTATTTGTGAATAAAATCCTATAACATTCCTTTTTGAACCACTAATGAAGTCATCGCCAATCAGATAATATATGATTGTAGTTATCAATACAGCTACTATAAATATTAAGAAAAGTTTTTTCATGTTTTCCCTCCAATTAATTTTTTGGTTCAACAATTCTACAGTGATTCTTATTATATTTTGTTGTATTTATGTTTTAATATCCTATTAGACATGTAGCAAAATTATTCTCTCAAATCAAATATTTAGTATTATGACAGAATATCATAGGTGAATTGGCAAGTTCATATAACGGAAGCGCACCAAATATGTCTTTGAACATACAACCTACTCACATCTTTATGGGCCAGCGAAACATCTAATGATTAGGTGGCTAGGTTAGCGAGAAGGTTTAATATGATAAATAATGTTTTAGTGTGGCTCTATACGTTTCCAGTTCGCTCCAACATAGAAATGATGGTATTGGATCGTCTATATTATCTCCTACAAATAGTGTTTTATCTTTAAAATCAAAACATGATGATGAATCCTCTGAATGTCCTGGACTAAAGAAAAACTCTAATCCATCTTCATCGAACACCAAGTTATCTTTAAAAGTGATGTTTGGTAGAGTAATTTCAATTTCATCTTTTGCAAATAGTTTTTTATGCAGTTTTAGATCTTCTTCTCCATGTTCTTGAATTAATGCCTTACATTTTTCGTGTGAGATTATTTTAGAATCGAAAAATTCACAGTTCCCCCATATGTGATCCCAATGATTGTGGGAATTAAAAACGATGTATTCCTTTACTCCATAATGAGATTCCAAGAACAATTTTTTTTTTTCATAAAGTATGGACCCAAATATGTATCACATACAAAGTAATTTTTATTACCAATTATTATATATACATTTGTTGTACACATGAAGGGAGGTTGATTTAATTCTGTGAATGTGAATAAGAACCCTCGATTATGTATCTTTTTAATGTTCAAGAAAATCTCCTTTTTCCTTTATTCAATTCTGTTCCTAAAAAATAGCCCAGTTTATGGAAGCGCACTTAAGATGTCTTTGTACTTACATCTTAAACTCATGCTTATAAGCCTGTTAACAGACAACGTACTTGCGACTCGATTAGTAAAGGGTTTGTCCATGATACTAATATCATGTATTTACTCTTTCTAAACTGAATGTACAACATCATTCTCCTACGGACCTCTTCTCAGACCTAGTGTTAGGTGTTATTAAATATTCAACTTACTCTTCCTATTATAAATAAAACTATCCTTTGTCATTAGATATATGGTGTTACTTAATTGCCTACTTTCACTATACCAATGTCCCTCAAGTTCCATTCCATATTTTGTAATGAATTTTTTACTTCGTATATTGAAGTCAAAATGATTTGCATATATTACTTCTCCTCCCATCTCTGAGAAAAAATATTCTAATGCTAAATCACATGCCATACTCATTATTCCCTTTCCCCAATATTGGGGATTTAGTTCAAAACCCATACCATTGACTGCTTTTTTTTGAATTGGATGCATTCCTCCAGAATGAACTCCGATTGTGCCTATAAGTTTGTTATCAGATTTATGGTATATTCCCCATACTTCATTCTTATCCTTTAGCATCGTCATCATATCAATTGTCTCTTCTTTAGTTTTGTGTGGCATAAAACCAGAAAACTTACCCACTCTTTCATCACTTGAATATTCAAACATATCCATGATGTAGTCGAAATCAAGTTCTTTTAACTCAATACAATCATTCTCCAATTTAACCATTTTATCCTCCGTTACATTTAACCCAATAAGGTTTATTCTCCTTGTTAGTAGCTATCTCTGAAAACCAGTAACTTTTCAAATCTAATTTCTTAAAACATTTCAATGGCATACCACTGAAGATCAACTGAGACGTCATCATTTCACTTCTATCACGCACCATGAACCTTTGCTTTAATGTAGAGTTATGTGATGTTGTAAGCTACTCGAGCATACAATTTATCTTCGTTATCATGAGTAAAATCCACCGATATAACTATATTTCTAATTCATATCTTATATTTTTTACTTTCATTTCATATGATTCATAAAAATCAATTGCTTCCTGATTGAATTGCCATACATTTAGTTCAAGTGCATCTATACCTAGCTTACGTCCTTCTAACAAGATGTGATTGAACAAAGATTTTGCTATCCCTTTTTTCCTATGTTCAAGATCGGTTACTAAAGCATGTACATATAATATTTTTCGATCAACCAGAATTATAGAATCTTTTGTTTCTCTTATTTCACATTCAACGAATCCTATTTTTTCATGGTTGTCATTTACAGCAACATATATCATTCTATTTTCTTTTGATATATGATCAATTAAATCTGATTTACTAAAGACACTTTCTACTGGTTTATAATATTCTGTTTTATTTTCAACATGAAGTTTATGTAATTGACTATACAAAGCGTCAATACTATTGTAATCGTCGAGAATAGCACTTCGAATTATCATTTTTATTTTCTCCATTTCCTAAATAAGCTATAAATCAAACCATATTAAGTTATATGAATGTCAGATAAAGCTAGTTCACCTGTGATGTCGCAGAACTTTCAACTGGCTCATATGGTCGTGAGTCTACGAACATCTAAGCGACAAGTGACTCGGTCAGTGAAAAGATTTGTTCATAACAGTAAAATCTTATAACTACGTCTCTCAAGGCTACATCATCCTATCCCTTAACTGTGGGACCTCTGCTCAGATGTTGTGTTATATGCAGTTGTTGAAATCAATTTCTAATGTATTTCTCGTAACCATTTGTTCCATATAACCAGTCATTAAAGAATGCTTTTAGATCTTTTATCTCACTTCCGTTTTGATACGCCTGACAGAATAATTCAAAGTTTGTTTCCTTATATTTATATTTGCTTAAGAACTCTCTTGTTATTTCATCAAAGGTTTCTCGACCTATTCTTTCTTCAAGATTCTTGAGTAGCAAAGCTCCAATCGAATAACTAAGCTCACCACAATCGTATTTACCAAATTCTACAACTGGAACAATTTTATTTGATTTTTCTTTATAATAATTGAAGCTACTGATGTAGCTTTCAAAATGGTTATTATAGTCTTCTGTATTCCAAAGTTTTTCAAGTACTCTCAAAGTGAAGTAATTCGTAAAACCTTCATCAAAAAATCTGGTTTTTTGAACGTCGATGCCTACTTTTGCGTTCCAACCTAGATGGATAAATTCATGAATAATATTTGAAATATTATGTTTATTGCTCAAGTCTGACTCTGTTATAAAAACAGTTTCATTTTTAACGAATTGTCCAAAGCCATCAGGGATTACAACATATTTTGTTGTCGATTTTATGTCTCTGTCTCCAAAGGACTTGTTCATGATGCTATGTGTATTTATCAAACTTCTTTCAGTGAACTTCTCATCCAGATTATCTCCAAGTAAATAAAATTCACCACTTATCAAATCAATTTTTCTGTACTTTGCAATTGCTGCGTTAAAGAATCGTCCGTTTCCACAAAATGTATATATCGTTCTTGCATCAATGTTTTTTGATGATATCAATTTTTCTGATGAAACGACATCATAACCTGCTGCTACATCAACCTCTATATCATCTAATTTTTTCCCACCTTTTAAGTATTCAGATAAGCCCTTCGGTTTATCTAAAACAAATAATGGATAACAATACGTTTCAAATCTTAAAAGAGAAAATTCCTCACTTATTTTTTCTCTAACGTATGGATAGCATCCTGTTTTACCAGTTAGTTTTCCGATATAGTTAATTTCTATTATTTCTACATCTTTAGGTAAAGAATATTTGTTAACCGAATAGTCATAACTATCTTCTAAGCAAATTTGACTAACAATTTTTTCATGATTTATAATTTCTCCATCTATTAATAATCTCTCTATCTCAAAATCACGATTCAATAAAAATTCAGTTGTTTCAAGTTCTGCTCTATTTACGATTACTTTACCTTTAATCATATTTAATTTGGGTTCAATTGTAAATTTAATATTCATGTATTTTTCCTTTTCAAACAATGACATATAACAGAAACGCTTCTAAGACGTCATCATTCTATAACAGACGTCCTACTATCACTTACTGATGCGTGTCATCAATTCAATATCCACCTTAATGATGCTGTGTCTAATGTCCTTCAACATGCACTCATATCCTAACTATGGATCCTACCTTTGGTGATACACCATTCAGTTCTTACAGTATTGTGGACCTCTGCTTAGATATGGGATTATATGATGGCCTTTTACAGTTTTTATATGTCAGTAATTACTTATTCTATTATAAACTGTAATCTCATCTAAGAATACATATTTTGGTACAATGTCATTATTCCTTCTAATAATTAATACAATGTTTATATTTAATCTCGTTAATGACAAGGTCATTTCATACGCCAAAAGTGGTTTCGTGTTCTAGTCCTTTTGCATGAAGTGCATACCAGTAACTTATCTTAATTTGAAATAGCCTTTTGAATGTGAATTCAATGATTTATTTTTTCCAGCAACAACTGTTGCGTTCCAATCATTTAATGAAAGAATTCTACAGTTATAGGTGATCCAAAATTAAAGTATAAAAAGCATGATCTGAAATATCAGATCATGCTTAGTGTTCTCATTTTCTTAATTAAAGACTGTCATATAACGGAAGTCCATCTGAGATGCCTTCAAGCTTACAACCTGCTCTCATGCTTGTGAATCCACGAACAGCTTATGAACTGGTGATTCGATTAGTGAGAGGCTATGTACATGATAGCAAGATTTGTAGCTACTTAATAAACTAACGACTAATCTCACTCATCTGCGGACCTCTGTAGATGTAGTATTAAGTGACGAGCTATTTTGTAAACTAGAATTTCATCCTACCTCTTAGATTTATGTGAGTCCTTTCTAAAACAACATCATATAAAAACTTAACATCATGTGTGCTATCAAGTTCAATTTCATCCTCTAAAGCAACGATACTGTATTTGTTGTAATGACGGCTTGCCTCTTCTATTGATTTAAATGTTTGGTTTGGACCATCAGGATTCTTTATCCTTTTTAGAATTCTATCTTCCCAAATTTTCTCATCACAAGTAAAAAGGAACATCTCAGTATTCTTTTTTAAGAGGTTCATTTTTGATAAGAATTGTAGAAAATACTCAGTATGGGCTAGTCCAATATCCACTATTAGATTTTCTTCTCTATCATGATATTCTTGAATATTTGAAGCCAGTCTTTCATATGTTAATTTATTTGCTTCTGACCAAGTGTAACCTTCGAATAGTAATCGATCAAAAATATTATCCTTATGTATTATTGATAATCCCAATCTATAATGAAACTCTTTTGCTAATGAGCTTTTACCTGTAGCAGCTTTTCCTCTAAAAAATACTATCATATTACTCCTAATGGCTATTTCCATCTTCAATAAATATATATTGCTTAACGAAAGTGTATTTTATACTGTAAGTCCATGAACTACTAATGAGCAGGGACTCGGTTAACGAGAGGCTTTGACCTTGATAATAAGATCATATTATTAGTCTTCTTAATCACTTCATCTTGGATCTTCATAATGTAAGGGTCACTCTTTTGAGCTTTAAGGATCTCATCTAACAACAAAGGTCGCAATGTGATGTTAGCTAGTATGCATACATCCTTCATCATAGAA
>JAVJHY010663456.1:6045-17877 GCA_035593235.1 Phascolosoma agassizii | reverse complement strand
CCGGTGGAAATCGTGGCGACACGGTTTCGGCGGGTTCGATTCCCGTCCGCTTCCGCCACTTGCTTGCCCATTCGACTTCGACGGTCTCGATTTTGGCAGTACTCGCAGGGTTCGCGATGACTGCGAGGCGCCATCACATATTCCGGCCCGGCCAGACAGGCTGCCGGTTTCGGGCGGTCCGTCAGGAGACGCTCAGGCCCCCGGCAAACCGGATTGTACTATCCTCCCTCCATGAAGACTTCAGCCATGAGTGGCGTCCTGGCGCTTCTACTCTTTCTCCAGGTTCCATCCGAAGCGGCGACGACTCTAATCGACTCGGGAGACACGTGGAAATACTGGGATCAGGGCAGCCTGGACGGCTCGCCCACCTGGAACACCACGGGTTTCGCGGACGGCGCCTGGAATAGCGGCCCCTCCGAGCTCGGGTACGGCGACGGCGATGAAGCGACCGTGATCGGTTTCGGCGGGGATCCCCAGAGTGTTCACCCCACAAGCTACTTTCGAAAGAGCTTTCAGGTCAATTCGATCCCCACTCATCTGGTCGTCGAATATGTCCGTGATGACGGCCTGATTCTCTATCTGAATGGCACGGAAATCGTGCGGGACAACATGAAGGACAGCGGGGTGTCCTTCAGCACGAAGTCCCTGGGATCGGTCATCACGCCCTTCGAGACCCAGTTCGTGCGAGTGGCTGTCGACCCGAACCTCCTCGCCGTCGGAACGAATCTGCTGGCTGCCGAAGTTCATCAGGACCGGACCACTGGCACCGACTTGAGCTTCGACCTGCGTCTGATTGAATCGACGACGCCCTTCGACCCTTCGATCACGCGGGGACCCTACATTCAGCAGACGACCGAGAGCAGTGCCACGATCCGCTGGCGTACGGACCTACCCGCCGAGAGCGTGGTCCGCTACGGCCCGGCTCCCGACACGTTTGACGCTACGATCAGCCATCTGGCTCCGACGACCGAGCACGAAGTCGTGATTGAGAACCTGGCTGCGAACTCAAGGTTCTTCTACTCGGTCGGCACATTCGGCCTGACTCTCGCGGGTGCCGACCCAGATCATTTTGTTCGCACCCATCCGGTGAGCGGGGTGCGGCGCCCGCTCCGCATTTGGGTATTGGGCGATTCGGGTACGCACAACTCTCAGGCCCATGCCGTACGAGATGCTTATCTCGCGGGCACCGGGAAACGAACCACAGACGGCATGCTGTTGTTGGGAGATAATGCGTATCAGAAGGGGACCGACCTAGAGCACCAGTACGGATTCTTCGAGAACTTCTGGGTGTTGATCCGACAAGTCGCGTCGTGGCCTAGCCTGGGCAACCACGGTGCGTTGAGTTCCAACTCCGTTGCGCAAACGGGTCCGTACTACGACAACTTCACTCTCCCCACCGCGGGCGAGAGTGGCGGTCTTTCCTCGAACACGGAAGCCTACTATTCCTTCGATCTGGCCAACGTCCACTTCGTCGTACTGGATTCGGCCGCCAGCAACCGCTCCCCGGGCTCGCCCATGCTTTCATGGCTTGCGGCAGATCTGGCCTCACACCAACAAGACTGGACGGTCGCGCTCTTCCACCACCCCCCCTACAGCAAGGGCAGCCACGACTCCGACACCGAGACCATCATGGTCGAGATGCGCACTTTCGCAGGACCGGTACTCGAGGCGGGCGGGGTGGACCTGGTTCTTACGGGCCACAGTCACAGCTATGAGCGTTCGATGATGATCGATGGTCATTACGGCCTCTCCGGGAGCTTCGCACCTAGCATGGTCGTGGATGGGGGAGACGGAGACCCGGCGGGCGACGGCGCCTACCAGAAGACCTTTCTCGGACCCGCAGCTCATGCGGGGACGGTCTATCTGACTGCGGGAAATTCCTCGGTGGTCAAGTCCGCGCCCTTGGACCATCCGATCATGGTGCGAAACGAGGTGCAGGTCGGCTCCCTCGTGCTGAGCGTGGATCGAAGCGTGCTACGCGTGGAAGCCATCGATCGATTCTTGGGCCAATTCGACGCCTTCGAAATCCACAAGCCGGCTCCGCCCAGCGAATGCGCGGACGGAGTCGACAACGATCAGGATGGGCTCACGGACTTTCCTGCCGATCTTGGCTGCGGGGGTGCGTTAGCAGCCCGCGAGAACCCGGCTTGCAGCGACGGGATCGACAATGATGGCGATGGCCTGATCGACTTCGGGTCCGATCCAGGTTGCGGCCTGGCCTCCCAGATCAAAGAGAACCCGCAATGCCAGGACGGCTTCGATAACGACGGGCAGCTAGGTACGGACTTCGACGGAGGGGTGTCGGTGCTCGGCGCCGGAAACGGTGATCCCAATGGCTCCGACCCCAACTGCACGACGGCTTCTCGGGACAGAGAAGCCCGGAACATCGGCGGCACGGGTTGTGGCCTGGGTCCGGAACTCGCGGGCCTTCTGGCTCTTCTGGCGATCGCCCGGGGAAGAGCGAGGCGTCCTTCTCGGGGCTGCTGAGGCATTCTCAGAGCTTGGGCACGCGGGTTCGGCCTTCCTGCCGACGATTCGACCGCCGTTTCGCTCCCCACGGGGTATTTCTGCCACTTCAGGTAGGCGCAGACCACCTATACGCATGTCGATAGAGCAAGGAGAACAGGTTTTGACAGGGTGGATTCGAGTATTCGTCGGCGCCCTGGCCTGGTCCTGGCTGGTCGTCAGTCCGGCTGCGGCTGCGATCTTCGACGTGACAGCCTTCGGTGCCGATCCTGCTTTCGCGGGCGTCGATAGCGCTGGAGCGCAAGCCGCGGTCGATGCCGCATGTGCCGCGGGTGGCGGAGAAGTGCATTTCCCCGCTGGCTTCTACCGACTCGGGCGGGACACCCAACCCGGTACAGGGTTCTACTCGGGGTTGCAGGTCTTCTGCGACAACATCGTGGTCAGCGGCGTGGGCGATGCCAGCGTTCTCATGCCCCACAACTCTCAAGGCCAGACCGTGATCACCGTCTGCGCCGAGTACAGCGGCGGCTTTGGCGACCAACGCTGTGTCTTCACGAACTCCGTCCAGAACGTCACGATTCGAGACCTCAAGATCTGGGATGATGATCCCCTAGGCCACTGGGGATCGGAAGAGTCCCACGGCGTCGTCGTCAAGAATGGACACAACGTCGTTCTCGAACGACTCACACTCGAGAGGCTCGGAGACGAGAGCGTGACATTCAGCGGGGGATCGACCGGCGGTGTCGTCCAAGACAGCAGTTTCAAAAAATGCCCGTCGCTCAACTCCTCAGGTTCGTGCATCGAGTTCGACTGGGGCAGCAACTACACCGCTGTGCGCAACAACTTCGTGGGTGGCTCTTGGTACGGGGCCATGATCACCGTCAACAACAACTCGGCCCACGAGATCAGTGACGTTTTGATCGAGAACAACCATCTGGTCGAATCTAGTACTTCGCCACTCGACAGGGTGTGGGCGGGAATCTGGATCGCCCCGAACAATGCGCCCATCAGGGATGTCCGGATCCTCAACAACACGATCCTGAACGACAACTTCAACCGCCACTCGATCCGCATCACGTCGGCGAACTTCCTCATCGAGAACCTCGTTGTGCAGGGCAACACCCTCGAAGGCGTCGTCGATCTTCGTGCCGAGTCGCTGGTGGGCCTTCTCTTCGACAACAACAGCTTGACATCGTCGAACGCAGGATCCCACGCCCCTGGATTGACGTTCTCGGGCGATGATCTCCAGATCACTCATAACACCCTGAGCGGCATGCGTGCCTCCTGCATCGAGATCGGGGGAATCAACGGTCAGTCGTCGAATGTGTTGATCTGGAACAATACCTGCGCTTCGAATTCGGACTTTTTCGCGGATGCCATGATTCGTGAGGCGGAGGTGACTTGTGACCCGGTGGGAAGCCTCAGTTCGGGCCTTCTCATCCAAAACAATCACCTGGTGGCTGGCGGCGCCGTGACCAACGGAATCGAACTCGCCTCGTGCTCCCAGGGCACGGTCCGGAACAACGTCATCGTGATGGATGGAAGCGGCGCGAACTACGGAATACGTGGAGGCGGACTCATCGAAGGCAACACCGTCCAAGGTGCCAATGTCTCCGTTCGCACCCTGACCGCGGCCTCCAGAGTGACCGGCAACACGCTATCCGGCAACGCCGGCGTTCGCGTAGACACCACCGTGGGAGCCCAGATCTTTGGCAACGACCTGGGGGCGACCCAGATTCCGATCGAGGAAGTCAACGGCGCCGACCTGACGACCTGCTGGAACAACGTCGGCGCTGCGGATGGGTGCAGCCGGCTCCTCGAATGCCACGACGGCATCGACAATGATGGTGACGGCCAGATCGATGCCCTGGACAGTGCATGCACCCCGACCCACCCCCATACCGAAACGCGGTCTTCCTCCTCTTGCGGCCTGGGCGCCGAGTTGGTGCCGGTGTTGATCGGTCTCGCATCCTGGCGGCGGCGGTTCCGCGACGCCGCCAACCTCGGTTGAGAGAAGGCTCCGGGCACTAGATTCCACGGAGCCGCCTCCAAGCCGGTCCGACCCAACCCGCCCGGGCGTCATTCGCGAAAGGACCCAGGGAGGTGCCCAACCAGGATCTCGTCGTCCGCACCGTTCCGACGCGAGACGGCGAGACTAGAAGGTCCGCTGGAACATGAGACGGACTTCGGACCATTGTTCCTGGCGGTAGCCGTGGACTGCGCCCTCTGCGATCACAGCCGTGTTCGGAGTGAGAGTGAGTCGCTGGCCGACTCCAAGCTCGAACTCCGTCTGGCTATCCCCCAGAAGGAAACGAGTCGCCCGGCCGAAGAGTCGGCCCTTCCATCGGTCGGAGGTCGGAGAGAATTCCAGACCTAGCTCGATCCCGGGACCGACCGCCCAGTGGTCACCGAGCTTGTTCCCAACCTCCAGCCAGAGATGTCCGAGCCCGTAAACGAGCAGAGGTCCCTCCCCGGGCTCGAAAGCCAGTCCGGCGCTTACACCGTTCCTCCAGACCAGGCTGCGATCCAGATCGCCGTCGCCTTCAGGAAAGAGCCGTGTTCGGAGACCGGATTCGAAGCCCCAGGACCAATGTCGAAACAGCGAGGTCCGGGCCGTCTTGCTCTGAACCTCGGCCAGAACAAACTCTTCTAGCCGAATGCGGCCGGTCCTTGGGGAGACGCGAACGCGAGCATCCAGCAGACCCAAGGTCGAATCGTCCGGCAGACCTGCCGACGGGTCGAGGATGCCGTGGAAGGTCGTGCGCGCACGCAGTTCGACGAAAGCGTCCCGATCCTCGACCCCACCTCCGACTGCCAGGAGACCGGTGCCGTGACCTTGGTCGGGCCGGAGCCTTGGTGTGGGCGGGCCCTCCCCCTCATCGGCACCAGCACGACTCCGCGCCAGGAGCAGTTGATAAGAGCGACGTCGCGACTCTTCCTCACTGATTTCCGATTGAGCAAAGACATACCGAAGGGCGTCGTAGGCCGCTCCTAGGACCTGGGCCCTCTCGGCGTCGGCGAGTGATACGAGCTCGGATGACGTGGGCTCGATCTCGCCACGAGCCAAGGCCAACGCCATGGAACGCGCCTTTGGGGTCAGGCCCTGGAGAGCATGGGTCAGGATCCTCGCAGGCGAGGGCCGGTAGCGGGCCTCCCCGGCAAGACCGATCACGTCGATCACATCGCGAACCGTGTCTACGGGCATGGTCCCGACCGGGAAGCCGTGACGCATGTCGAGTTCCGGATTCACCACCGCGAGCAGTCGGATCAGCTGGTACGAACAGTTCTGGCGGAAGAAGTAGTAGGGGATCGCGATCTCATCCATCTCCCAGATGTGCAGGGCGAGGAACTCGAGCTGCTCCGAGCTGAGATCGAGCGGGTACTCCCACACATCCCGGTTCTCCCAGTCGGCATACACCTCGAGGGTCTGGTAGTACGGATTGACGGCAAAGAAACCGGGATACCGGCCGGTCATGCCCTTCGCGAAGAACACGAGGCCGCCATCCTCTCCGGTACGGGCCGTGAAATCCACCGCAAAGCCGAGCAAGTTCTCCGGCTCGCCCGGCGCTGCGACGTCGAGCCGGAGCAGCGTATGCCCGAACATCGAAGCCGGGTTGTTCATGAAAGCCTCGGGCAAGACCATGGTGAGCCCGCGCGGCGAGAGATCCACGAGCCACTTCTGCAACGCGCGGCACGCTTCCGTGCCCACGATGCTGGGCCGCAGGCCGAGCCGTTTTCCGAGCCAGCGCGCGCGGGCCGGGTAGCGACAACGAGCACTCTCATCCCCTGGCTCATCGTCAAAGAAGCGGCGCAGCGTCTCCTCCAGCTCCGCGGCCGGGTCGGTTCGTCCGTGTGCGGAGAGGAAGAAGGGCCCGCCGGGCACTTCGCTGGCTCGGCCGGTCAGCAGCGTCGCCGCAGAGGCCGGAGGCCGATGCAGCAGCGCTCCCCAAGTCGGGTGGGCCGCCAGGCCTAACTCGCGAGCTTGACGGATCGCCCTGTCGCCAGAATCGCCGGAATCGCCCGAATCCGCGGCGGCGGGGACCCCACCGGCGAGGGATGCCGCAGCCAGCAGAACGACGAACAGGATCATGGAGAGCGGGCCGGGTGCTGAAGGGGCCCCGAGAAGAACTCGGGACCCCTTTTCGATCAGCTCTGAACGCTGGAAGCGTCGACCAGGCGAACGAAGGCTTCGAGCATCTGGCCCGAAGTCACTTCCTCGCTCGGAAAGAGCTCCACGAAATGCGCCTGCGTGAACGCGCCGAATGCAGCGCGGTCCGAATCAGGCACCTGGAGCAGGTGAGCGAAGGCCGTCAGGGCCTCGCCTTCACCGCGGGCCACGTCCCTCGCCAATTGGTCGAGGTTCGTTGCTGCGAACTTTCGCAGCTGGGCATCGGCGGTCACCGTGCCCTTGCCGTCACATCCGAACATGTCGAACGTCAGCGAGATGGACTGGCCGGTGTAGCCATTGATGCAAGAAGCGATCACATGGTTCAGTAGCCCCTCCTTGCCTTCCATCAGTTGCGTACCCAAGCCACAGCCGACATCGTTGTCAGCCAAGGCGGGCGCAGCTCCAAAACCCAGAACGACAAGTGTCGCCAGGCCCAGGATTCGAACACGGAATCCTGCAGAACGGAATCCCCCAGTCATCATCTTCTCTACCTCCATGCGCGTACCATGGGTCGCGCTGGAGACAGGGTACCGTGCCAAGAACCAGGTGCACGGCGTTCTGGAAGAGAGGACCGTAAAGGAATCGTTCGGCGATTCTCTCGGGTGGGATCGGTGCCGCGGGAAGCCCCCCAGTTCTGGGGAGGGCGCGACCACGGTCCTTCTAGGAGCCGTCTCCCTTTCCGCTAGGTCGGGGCCCCTTGGCCTTGGGCGAGTAACCCTTGCCCTTTCCCGAAAAGCTCTTGGCCGGATAGCGCTTCTTCCCGCGCGGCCCTGCCGGATTCGGTCCGCGCCCGGCGCGATCTTGATCCCGTCCGCCCGGAGCACGCACGATGCGGAGTTTCGGATCCCGGGCATCCGGTCGGCTGACGCGCTTCTCGAACTCGGGTGCCATTCTGGCGTCCACATCGAAACTCGAGTCGAAGGGACCGATCTCGATCGTGCCGACCATGTGGCCCTTGATGCCGCCGCGGCGGCACACGTGGCCCAGGAGACGATTGGTGGCACAGCCGCCCTTCTCTCCCCAGTTGATCGTGAAGCGGACGTAGCCCGCGGAGGGTCCACTCGGCGGGGTCTCATGATCGACCGTGGACTTCAGGTCCATCGGCGCGCGGGCCGGAGCGGGCTGGGCCATCTCGAGGAGCAGGGCGACCACCGTGGCCGGATCGCGGCCATCCAAGAGACCCTTGGCGTAATCGGTCTGCGCCTGGCTGGGCCCAACCTCATCTGACAAGCGCGTGTAAATCTGCTGGCGGAACTGCTTGCGCAGTGTCTTTGCGACCTTGCCCGCGCCCGGAGCCGGCTTCCATTCGGCCTCGATCTTGTTGATCGAAAGCAGGCGCGTGATGTGCCGGCGTGCTCGGGGAGAGACGAGCATGACGCTTCGACCGGGGCGTCCCGCCCTACCCGTCCGCCCACTTCGGTGGACGTAGGTATCGGCATCGCCGGGAAGATCGACGTGGAGAACGAGCTCGATGTCCGGAACATCGATGCCCCGAGCCGCAACGTCGGTGGAGACCAGGGTCTTGATCGTGCCATCGCGGAAAGCATTGAGGGTTCGGGTTCGCTGGGCCTGCTGCAGCTCGCCGCTGAAGGCCTGAACCGGGAAGCCATCGCCCGAGAGCTTCTCGGCGAGCCGGGTTGTATCCATCCGGCGCTCGACGAAGATCAGACAGCGCCCGCCGTCGTTGAGAAGCAGCAGATTGACGATGGCGGCATAGCAATCGCGGTCTTCGACCACATGGGTGATGTGCGCAATGTCCTGGTTCGCGTCGCCGAGCCGAGTGCCTTCGACGTGCAGGGCATCCTTCTGGAAGCGATCGGCGAGGCGCCGGACCCCCGCGGGAAAGGTTGCCGAAACCAGGTGGGTGCGGCGCTCGCTGGGCAGGCACTCGAGGATGCCCTCGAGTTCGTCACGGAAGCCCATGTCGAGCATGCGGTCGGACTCGTCGAGCACGACGTGATCGATGCCGTCGCTCTTGAGCGCGCCGGACTTGAGATGGTCCAGGACTCGACCCGGTGTGCCCACCACCATTTGGGGGCGACGATCCAAGGCGCGACGTTCGAGACCCACGGAGGTCCCCCCCATCACGACTTCGATACGCGTCCTGCGCAACTCCCCGAACAACCAACCCAGCTCCTCGCGGACCTGCATGGCGAGCTCACGAGTGGGGACCAGCACCAGGACCCGGGGTCCAGTGATTTGCTGGGATTCCTGTTCGATGAGGTCCCGCGCCAGGGCCAGGCCGATGGCCACGGTCTTGCCGGAACCGGTCTGGGAAGACACACGCAGATCGCGACCTTCGGACTCGGCGTCCAGGACGGCCCGCTGCACAGAGGTGAGGGCGTCGAAGCCGCGGCGACGGATGGCCTCCGCAAGGGGCACGGGCAAACCCGCGAGACCATCAACGGCTTCCTCCGGCTCGGCAACTTCCTCCGCAAGGGGTGCGGGCAAGCCCGCTAGACCCTCGATAGCTTCCTCCGGCTCGGCAACTGCCGGGGTCGGGGAGAGATCCTGGACGTTTTCGTCTTGGGGAAGATCAGGTGAGTCGGTCATGAGATTCAGTGAGTCCTTAGGGCGAGTCCGCAGATGCGGGCGAGCCTTGCCTGGGTCGGAGGCTCGGTGGTTCGCCCTCGGCCCCCCTGAACCAGGGCCATGGGCCTGTTCTGCGGGAAGATCAAAGGCAGGATCGGGTTCCCGTCCTGCCAGGCGATCCGCGCAGAGTACCAATCATCGAAGCCAAGCCCCAGCCAGCCCCGATGGACGTGGAGGAGCTCCCTCCAAGCCGAGGGAAATCACCCCAGGTCGGGCCCGGAAACTCTCTGGGCGCTGTGGGCAGCTTCCGAACCGCCCCTGGCCGGTCCCCGTAGCTGCCCATTTGGAGGGAGGAACAGAGGCCGCCCACTTCAGATGCCGCCCCGAGACCGGCTCTTCGATCGCCTGGAGAATCCGGCCCGTTGCGTGGCCATCCCCGTCCGGGTTCACGGGCTTGGCCGTCTGGCGGTTTCGGGAGGCTCGTTGATCAGCCGAGTCAGCTCACGGGGAATCTTCTGCAGACCGGTGCCGACCCAACGTGCGCACCCGGCCTCGATCCCTTCCGATCGCTCTGTGGTCTCGCGCAACACCAGCACCGGCCCGTCAGGCTGGGCACCCCCTCCTGGACGCCACCGGAATCCGTGACGCTCAGGTCGGCCGCGTGCATCGCGTCCACGAAGGCGACGTAGTCCGGCGGATCCACCTACTCGATTCGATCGTGGCCACCGAGCCGAGCGAAGACCGCGGGACATCTCGGTGAGAGCAAAATGCAGATCGGTCAGTTGCGTGACGAGTCGGCGATTCACTTCTTCCGCAGAGGCCGTCCCTTGTCATGGGTTCGCACCCCCGCTTCGAAGTGGGCCACAGGGACCTGGCGAGAAGCCGGCCAGTGCTCCGGCGAAAGTCGTCGTGGTGTCCCCTTGCACCACCACGAGGTCCGGTTCGACTCTGTCGGCTGTGGCATGGAGACCCTCGCGACCCGCGGTGGCGAGTTCGCTCAGATCCTGGTCGGGCTTCATCAGGACGAGATCGCGATCGACAGCGATCTCGAAGACATCGAGCATCGGATCCAGCATCTCGCGGTGCTCCTTCGTCGGCACAAAGAAGGTCTCGAAACGGCGACCCGATTCCTGGCCCCCTCGATGATAGGTGCGAGCTTGATCGCCTCCGGGCGTGTGCCGATCACGATCAACAATCCTGTCCCAGCCTGTCCGCCCTTGGGGGGCCTTTGAAGCGAATCCCTCCCGTCCGTGCAGGGCCCCTGGGCCTCTTGCACCGTCAACGCTCGCGGCGGAACCTGTTGGCAACACCGCGCGGAGATCCGCAGCGACGATGATGGACCAGGAAATCTTCGCTTGGCGACTCCCGTTCCGACGCTGAGTCCCGGAAATGGGAAGCAGAAGGAAATTCGGACGGGTTATTGACGCTCTGCGCCAAAGAGAAAATCACCCCAGGTCGGGGGGGTTCACCCGGCGCCTGCCGGTCCTTCGCGACGCGGCGCGGCCTCCGCAAAAAATCTTCCGTTTTCTTCTATTTGGGGGACATGAACTGCCGATTCTCTTGATACGCTCGAAACAACCTTGAACCAGGAGAACTCATGTCCCAAGCGGTCGTGGCCTTTCACCTCAAGGATCCGGATTTGTCGAAGGCGCAGCGCCGTCGGCTCCAATCTAGATGCGAAGCCCTTGCAGAGGACTTCCCGGAGATTCATCACCTTGAAGTCTCCGTCGTCGCTCAGGACGGTGGCCACATAGCCAGCGCCCACGCTACGGGAAAAGCGACCGATGTCGCGACCCATGCGAGCAACGAAAAACCCGGAGGTGCGGTCGAACGTGCCCTCCACAAGCTGACGTCGCAGCTGCGGCGACACCACGACAAACGAATCTTCACGCGCCGGCGAGACGGTCGCAACCAACGGCACGATTTGCCGATGAGCGACGTGGATGCCGACGAGGCGACTGAAGTCGAGAACTGATCGCTAGCGGGTTTTTCCCGCTAGCACGGTTCCTAGGATCGCACTTCCCTTGTGGAATGCGGCACGGGTTCTTTCAACTCCGAACTTCGGAGGGCTGAAACTCCACTGCTTTGCCGACCGGTACGGTTGCATCCGCTAGGCGTCGCAGCTCTCGATGGAATTCCCGCGGAAGAGTTCAGCCGAGAATTAGGTGCAACTTGACGGCAAGTCTCAGGTTCCCTTTCAGCTTCACCTTGCGCCGCAGGAAAGCATCCGGTGCAGAGGTCTTTCCGGCGTTGAGATCCTGCCAGGTTTCGCGCCCTAGCTGGATCGTCAGATCCGGTGCTTCTGAGCCCCCGGCCCGGCCCGTTACCACGCCATGGTCGAGCGTGATGGTGAATAGGCCGCCGCCCTCTCCGGCAAGGTCGAACTCCAGGACGGCCTCCGTATCCCCCAGTTTCTCACGGCGTTCGTCGTCAGCGGCCACCATGGCCGGTACCCAACTCGAGAAGAAGACCGTGGGTTCGATATCGGCGGGCGGGGCCTCGCGCTTGGCCATGCGAGCAGCTCCTTAGTTCGCGTCGGCGGCGGCCGCGTCGCGGGCCACAGCCACCGGGTCTGTCTCATGATCTTCGCCATCGGTCATGATGATGATTGAGGGTGTGCGCCCCCGCCTAAGCTCTTCATCGGCTAACGCGCCCGCCAATTGCAA
>JAVJHY010662400.1:958-12923 GCA_035593235.1 Phascolosoma agassizii | reverse complement strand
ACGGTCACTTATGCCCATGATGGTTCTGAGACGACTTCGGAGTCGGTGTCTTATGAGATCTCCGACGCCGCCGGCAATACGGCCGTCGGTACGATCGCTCTGACGGTGACGCCGGTGAATGATCCGCCGGTGGTTTCGCCGTTGTCGGGTTCGGTTGATGAAAATCTGGTTGCCGGTGCGGTGGTTGGAACGGTTGCTGTTTCCGATGTTGATGGTGGTGCTCCGGTGTTTGCCATCGTCGATGGTGATCCCGGTGGTCAATTCACGGCTGATCCCGGCACGGGCGAGGTGACCACGACCGCTCCTCTGGACTTTGAGACCACACCTTCCTTCACCCTAGACATTGAAGTGTTTGATGGCGTGAACACGGTGGCAGGGACGGTGGCGGTGACCGTTGTTGATGTGAATGAAGCTCCCAGCCCGGCCACATCATCGCTCACCGTCGACGAAGGAGCGTCCGCTACCTCTGCTGATCTGACGCTCCCGCACAACGACCCCGAAGGTGATGCCCTCACGATCACGGCGATCACTGGCCCAGGAGCGAACTCGGTCTCGACGACCACCGATGGGTCGACGGTGACCTATACCCATGATGGGTCGGAAACCTCGTCGGATTCGGTGTCTTATGAGATCACCGACGCCGCCGGCAATACGGCCGTCGGTACGATCGCTCTGACGGTGACGCCGGTGAATGATCCGCCAGTAGTCGCCCCCGACGCGGCAACCGTGGCCGAGAACCTGCCGGCGGGCGAGTCGCTACTGTTTGTTTCGGCATCGGATCCTGAAGGGCAACCTCTGTCGTATACGATCACAGCCGGCGACCCCGGTGGCGAGTTCGACATCAGTGCGACCGGCGAGGTCACAACCACCGCCCCGCTCGACTTTGAAACAACACCTTCGTACACGCTCACGGTCGAAGTCTCCGATGCGGTGAACAGTACGTCTGAGGCGATCACCGTCACCGTAACCGATGCCAATGAACCCCCCGGCCCGGCCACATCGTCGCTCACCGTGGATGAAGGCGCCACGATCACCTCAGCGGATCTGAGGCCCCTACACATCGACCCCGAAAACGATGCGCTAACCATCACATTGATCTCCGACCCCGGCGCCAACTCGATATCGACCACAACCAACGGCAGCACGGTCACCTACACCCACGACGATTCAGAAACCACCATCGACACCATCGTCTACGTGATCACCGACTCGGCTGGAAACACGGCCACCGGCACGATCAACGTGGCCATCAACCTGCTTAATGATGCTCCGATCATCGACCCGGTCGCCGATCAGACGGCCTTTGTCAACGTGCCGTTCTCGATGACCATTTCCGCCACCGACATTGACGGGACGATCGCTGCGTTGACTGCGAGCCCCGTGCCAGCTTCATTGAGTATCACCCCAGGGCCTGGTGTCGACGAGATAACACTTTCCGGTACTCCGACCCTGGCCGATCTGGACACATCTTGGGCGGTAACGATCTCTGCCACCGACAATCTAGGGGCCGTTTCGACCTTGCCGTTTACGTTGACAATCGACCCGGTTGGCCTGTCACCGTTTGCCGGCCGGATCGTGATTTCTGAAGTTCTCTACGCCGAGTCTGATCCGTACAATCCGGCGTTCCCATTTGCCGCCTACTTGATGGACGAATACATCGAGTTCGCCAACGCCTCCGGAACCACGATCGACGTTGAGAACTTCTACGTCACTGACACCGAAGACCCCGCGACGGCAACCGACTACCAGTTCCATACCGGCAGTCCTCCATACTTGCCCGAGCACACCGGGCGAATCAACGAATCCTTTGGCCAGCCGACACCGCTATCGCCCGGGCAAATCGTAACTGCTCCCATCCGGCGACCATCATGGCTCAGTTATGTGCTCGCCGATGGCTCGACCCGACCGGCTACCCCACACTCAAACTGGTTCCGAGGCGTCGACTTCGGCTTTGCTCCTGGTGCAACCTCAGTTTGGGAAGCAATGGAAAATGACGGCGACGACCTGTGGTTCTGGGATACCAACGGACTGCTGGTGGCCTTTGTGGCCTGGGATGACGGAACCGGCAATGCTCACATAGCTTCCCGCCCACCAGCAGAGCTTGGTATTTGGGATCCGGCTGACGAAGCTCGCCTAGCCGGCGCCACAAACGGTCAGTCGATTTCATTGGCGCCTGGCACCGACAACAGTTTGTCAGCCTGCTGGGAGTTGACGGCCACCAGCGACGCGGTCACTTCAGGTTGCGCTGGGGCGACGGCAACCCGCGACGTCGACCCGCCCGGTTTCGCACCGCCATTGGTGATGCAGGGCCGAACGTCCTCGCAAGGCGTGACCAACTAACGCTTTACCATCAAGCCCGGCCATTAGCTGTGTTGTTCGATGACCCGCCACACTCGCTCAGCGGTCACCGGAATGTCGACGTGTTTGACCCCGAGATGGGCCAGCGCGTCGACCACGGCATTTTGTACAGCCGGAGTCGAACCAATGGTGCCTGACTCGCCGATGCCTTTGGCGCCGAGCGGGTTGCGAGGTGTCGGCGTTTCCATGGCTAGACGTTCGAAGCTGGGCAGCTCTGCAGCCGAGATCAGGCCGTAGTTCATGAAGTTGGACGTTTGCGGGTTGCCGTCGGCGTCGTAGTGGAATTCTTCGATCAGGGCCTGTGCGATTCCCGAAGCGACACCGCCATGGACCTGACCTTCGACGAGTAGAGGGTTGGCCATGGTGCCGCAGTCATCGAGGGCGATATGGCGCTGAATGGTTACGCCTCCGGTTTCACGGTCGACCTCAACCACCGACAGGTGAACACCGAACGGGAAGGTGGCCCCTGTCGGCACAAAATCAGCGGTGGCCAGGAACGGGTTGCCGGATTCCTTCTCGGCCTTGGCCGCGACCTCGGCCCACGAGGCACTTATGGCTGGGGTGCCGGCCACATGGAACGCTCCGCTTGAGGTATCGAGAGTGATGTCACCAGGGTTGGCTTCAAGCAGCGTGGCTGCCACTTCTTTGGCCTTGTCAATGAGGGCTTCACTGGCGTTGACTACGGCGCTGCCACCAAGCTGCAACGACTTGGAACCACCGGTGCCGCCACCTCGCGCAACCTCGTCGGTGTCGCCGTGGCGGACCTCGATCCTGTCAAAGGCAATGCCGGTTCGGTCGGCCGCAATCTGGGCGAACGTGGTGTGGTGTCCCTGCCCATGCGCCGATGACCCGGTCAGCACCAATGCGGTTCCGTCGGGCCGGACCTGAACCGAACCAAATTCCTGGTTTGTCAACGGGTTGGCGATTTCGACGTACACACACCAGCCAAGCCCGAGAAACGGCTTCGACGGGTCGTTGCGCCACTCGGCCTGCTGAGCGCGCAACCCCGGATAGTCAACGTATTCGAGCACCGCATCCATGGCCTTCTCGTACTCGCCGGTATCCATCACCTGATCGGTTGGAGTGGTGAACGGGAAGGCGTCCGCTGCCACCACGTTTTGTCGTCGGACCTCCAGCGGGTCCATGCCAACTTCGAGGGCGAACAGGTCGATCATGCGATCTACCGCCGCCGCAGCCTCAGGGCGGCCGGCTCCCCGGTAGGCGCCGACAGGCATGGTGTTTGTCATCACCGAGGTTGCGGTGAAATCGACCTTTGCGATGTCATAGGGGCCGGTCGCCACCATCTTGGTGATGAACGGCAGCAGTGCCCCGATGGAGGGGTAGGCGCCGCTGTCTTGCAGCATGTGAACCTTGTAGGCCAGTACTCGACCGTCGCTGGTTCCGCCGATTGTGGCGTCGAAATCGCAGGCTCGGCCATGAACAAGGCCCAGCATCGAGTCGGACCGGGTTTCGCTCCAGCGGACGGAACGTCCGACTTTGCGGGCACTAAGAGCGGTCACGATGTGTTCGGGGTAACCGCCGTTCTTGGCCCCGAAACCGCCACCAACATCGGGGCAGATAACCCGGACCTGGTCGGGTTCAAGGCCGAGGGAGTTGACGAGCGTGTCGCGGGTGCCGTGGGCGCCCTGGGTGGTTGACCACTGGGTGAGGTGTTCGCGGCCGTCGTCAGTGGTGCCCCACATGGCGATGGCGGCGCGGCCTTCGATCGGGCAAGGCGCCACCCGCTGATTGCGGAACTGGAGCGAAACGGTTACGTCACAACCAGCGAAGAATGTAGTGTCATCGGTGCTCTCCGGGTCGCTGGGTGGAAGCCGAAAGCTGACGTTGGTACCGGCCTCGGGGAACAGCACGTTGTCGCTTCCCTCCGACCTGGCCGGATCGATCACAACAGGTAGGAGGTCGTAGTCGATGTAGACCAGTTCGGCGGCGTCCACGCCGGCTTCACGGCTGGTCGACAACACCACGGCCACTGGTTCGCCAACATAGCGGACCCGATCGGTGGCCAGCCAGGATCGTTTCATGTCTTGATTGAGCATGGGAAACGAAACCGAGCGGGGTTCTAGACCAAGATCGGCAGCGGTGTAGACAGCAACCACACACTGCATTTCGGCCGCTTCGGAGGTGTCGATACCGGTGATAACGGCATGAGCAACGGTTGAGCGAACGAAGGTTGCGAACAGTGCATCCGGCGGAGCCAGATCTTCGACGTATTTGCCCCCGATGGTCAACAGATCGGGGTCTTCAATCCGTACAACTCGTGTTCCAAGCAGACTCATGGAGAGATGCTAGCGGTGTTGAAAGCGCGGAGGAAGATAGCGAGCCGTACTGTCTGGACTAGGAGTTCTGGATTAGGAGTTCTGGATTAGGAGTTCTGGCGAGTGGCTAGCCAGGTGACGGTGCTCAACCCGGCACAAGTGTTGGCGGCGGCCACAACCGAGACGTCGACAAACTGGCTGCCGTGCGCCTTCCGAGCCAGCAACGCGGTAACCGTGGCCATGACCGCCATGTTGGCGGCAACATCGGTAAGGCTGGCCTGGCTGGGCCGCCGATCATCCTGAGTGCCGGGTTCACCCAGCCACCCGGCTCGTGCCTTGATCGTATGATCGGTCATGGGTTGCCGGCGGCTGGCCAACGACATCGGGCCACGACTGGTCCGTCCAAACGGTGAGAACGAACCGTGAATCAGTTGATCGTTGACTGCCGGTGGCCCCGGTGTTGGGTCTGGAGCCCCCGTATCAGGCAACTGACGGGTCAGGTCGATGTAATCGAGGCCGAACTTGCCCAACCGACCCAGGGGTTCAGCCTCTATCAGCACGTCGGCACCTTCGATGAGCTGCCGAAAACTCTGTCGACCGTCACTGGTCGCCAGTTCGGCGGGTTCAACAAGTAGGACGTGAGCACCACTGTCGGCCAGGAGGCCACCGGCCGTAACGGTGGCCGGCGACGTTATCTCGACGATGGTGATTCCCCGAAGAGTGCTGTGTGCGCCGATCACGAGATGACGCCAAATCGTTGCAGTCGTTCCAAGTCAGAATCGGATCGGCCAAGAAGCTGTGACAGAACCCAGATGGTGTCTTGCCCCAGGAGGGGTGCCGGTTCGGTGATGGACCAGGATGTCTTTGACATCTCGACCGCGATGCCCTCCACTCTGGTGCCGCCAAGTTCCGGGTGGTCGACCATAGGCCACAAGTGGCGGGCTCCGGTGGCGATGTCGGCATCGACCCGTTCCCCCGGCCGCCGTAACGCAGCAACCGGCACTCCCATACTTCGGAGGTCCGACTCAACCGCCCAACGGCTCTGGGGTTTGCACCAGATCACAACCTCGTCTTCACTGACTCGACCGCCGGTTGCGTCCTCGATGTCCATACCCATGGCCACGGCCAAGGCGGCCCAGTCGCCGTCGTCTCGGCAGTCGATGGCAACGTGGCCGTCGGAACAGGCGTAGATGGTCGAGCTGTTCTTGTCGACGGTGCGCTCGTCTTGCTTGGGGTCGAGCCATGGGGTCAATACGGTTCCCCCTTGCCCGGTTTCGTGTTGTCGATAGACGGCGTTGAGAATGGTGGTGCCAAGCCCGAGCCATGACATCGGGTCACGGTCATCGTGTTCGGGCCCAACAGCCACGATCAGTTCCGACTCTTCGTCGGCTGTTCGCAGACTGCCAATGGTTTCGATGTCGATGCCGACCGCGCCAAGGCCCGGATAGTCGACGCAGATTACGTGGCTGATGGCGGCCAACTCCACCACAAGCTGTCGGCCCCGACGCCCGCCAATGTCGAGGGCCAGCCCCAACTTGCCAACGTTTAGATTGTTGAAATGCGATCCGATGGGATGCAGTTCCCTGGTGGGGTCGGGGCTGTTGAGGTCCTCGACCTTGATCACTTGGGCGCCGAAGGCGGCCAACCAGCGCGTAGCTGATGGACCGGAGAAACCGGTTGTTAGATCACAGACCCGAAGGTGGGATAGTGCCGCCCTTCCCTTTGATGGTGTTGTGTTCGCCCTGCTCTGCATCACTTCCGATGCTAATCGCGGTTTCCAGCGCCTTGGCGACACCCAGGAGTTGCTGGTCGCCGTGGGGTCGTCCGATGAGTTGCACGCCAACGGGAAGTCCGTTTGAGAATCCGGCCGGAAGCGACAGCGCCGGAAGCCCGAAGGCAGTTATGCGGCAACACGACTTCATCCACTCGATATAGGTAGGCATCGTTTGACCGTTGATCTCGGTGGGGTATTCCTCGTCGGCAGGGAACGGCATCACCTGGGTAACTGGGGCCACCAGCACGTCATAGTTTTCGAAGAACGTATTCGCCTGATCCCACAAGACCTTCTGTTTGGTGAATGCCCGGGCCACATCATGACCGGAAATCTGCAGACCCCGCTCGATCTCGTCTCTGACCGTGGCTTTGATCTGGTCCATGTGGGGCGCCATGCGGTCGGCGTTCCCAGAGTAGAAAAAGGCTCGGAGCGTGGTGAATACGTCGTCGGCTCCCTCGAAGCTCGGTTCGTCTTCGGTGATGGCCCAGCCCATACCTTCCATGATCGGCACTAGTTTGGCCAGGTGTTCGGTGATCTCGGTTTCTACCGGCAAACCTCCGAGGTCGGGGCTCCAGGCCACCCGCGGCGATTCTGGCAACGAGTTTGTTGTCGACATGATGCGATCGTCACCCCAGCCGAGCGGATCGATTGTCGTGGCGCCGCTCATGGCGGCCAGCATCAAAAGAAGATCGTCGACGTTGCGGGCCATTGGCCCTGAGATCGGCATCGGGTGCCAAGCGTTGCCCGCCCCTCCGGTGGCGACCACACCGGGCGAGGGTCGGAACCCAACCACATTGTTCCAGGCCGCCGGGTTGCGTAACGAGCCTCCAAAATCGCTGCCGTCGGCCACTGCCACCATGCCACACGCCAGTGCAGCTGCCGCTCCGCCCGAGGAGCCGCCGGCCGATCGAGTGTTGTCGAACGGATTCAACGTGGTGCCATAGACAGGGTTGAAGGTGTGTGATCCGACCCCGAATTCTGGGGTATTGGTTTTGCCGACAACAACAGCGCCTTGGTCTTTGACCCTGGTAACGGTTAGCGCATCTTTGGTCGGGCGGTGATCAGCGAACACCGGCGAGCCGTAGGTGGTTGGGAATTCGGCCGTGTCGATCAGATCTTTGACCGCGGTTACCAGCCCGGCCAGGAGCCCGAGCGGCTCTCCCTTTGCCACCACCTCGTCGAGCTCGGCCGCTCGGGAATGAGCGATCTCGGTATCGACGGCCACAACGGCATTGACCTCGGGATTGCGATCCTCGATACGTCGCAGATGTGACTCCAGCAGCTCCCGAGCCGACACCTCCCTATGTCGAAACAACTCAGCTTGTTTGGAAGCAGTGAGGTCACAGAGTTCGCTCGTCATGATCGCCGACGGTAGCCGATGAGGTCGCGCCGCCCTAATTAGGGTCCGGTTCTGCCCGGATAGTCAATTATGGTGGCCAATACCCACCCTCTGGTCCGTATTGGTGCACCATGGACCGGTGCTGGAGGCTTCCGAGATACCAACAATCGCCCAGGTCAAGGCCGTGATTTCGATCGAGTGTTTTGTTCGCAACGTTTGGCGATCCATCAGCTATGCGCTGATGTCCGTCGGCCTCACTGTCGGCACCAGCTTATTGGCCCTGCGTTTTCTACCACTCGGGATCGCCTGGGCGCCGCTGTGGGTGTTGTATGCAGCGGTAGTCGGCACCTTCGCAACCGGGGTTTGGGTCATAGCTCATGAGTGCGGGCATCGAGCCTTTTCTTCGGGCACCCGCTTGCAGGACACCATCGGATTTGTGCTTCACAGCGCACTCCTCGTTCCGTACTTCAGTTGGCAACGAAGTCACGCCGTTCATCACAGTCGTACCAACCACCTCACTGAAGGCGAGACTCACGTGCCGCGACGTATCGGCACTGTCAAGGGATCGCGCACCCTGGCCGCTCGTCGGCGACTTGGCCCCCACCGCTACGGACTGCTGAGCGCCACCGGGCGGCTTGTCGCCGGATGGCCCCTCTATCTGCTGCTTGGATCCACCGGCGGGCCCCATCGTGGTGTCACCAATCACTTCTGGCCATCATGGCCTTTCTCATCAGCCTTATTCCCCAACCGATGGCCTCGTAAAGTTCGATGGTCGACACTCGGTGTACTGACGACTATTGGCCTTCTTGTTTGGTGGGCGATAGCCGTTGGTTCGCTCTGGCCGGTCATCGCTGTGTATGTCGGTCCTTACCTGGTCTGCAACATGTGGTTGGTGACCTACACCTGGCTTCACCACACCGACTCGGACATCCCCCACTATGGCGACGATGACTGGACCTTCGTTCGGGGAGCCTTCTGTTCCGTCGATCGACCATACGGCCGGCTAATTGATTTTCTCCACCATCGCATCGGCTCGACCCATGTGGCCCACCATCTCGACGCCAAGATTCCTCACTACCAAGCGGCCAAGGCAACAAAGGCGTTGGCAGCCGCTTTTCCCGACCTTTATCGCTACGATCCCACTCCCCTCCCCAAAGCGCTCTGGCGGGTGGCAACGAACTGCCATGTGGTAGGACCGACGGGCGACGGCTGGCAGTTTACGACCAGCGACCGGCTCGATGAAACGCGGTCCAACACGTTTCCCTGATGGGGTCGGGGCTGTTGAGGTCCTCGAACTTCGCGGGCGACGATGGCGCCTAGCAGAAGTCCGGCAGCTGTCGAAGCTCCTCAGGGGTGCCAGTATGAACGGGAACGGTTCGCCATTGTTGACAAAGCTTGTCTCTTGTCTCCCTCGCCTTTTCGTTGGTGAGTAACACCAAGTGGTCCCAGTTGGCCGAAACGGAGCCATTGAACTCGACACCGGTTCCACCGCCGACCAATGCGATGTGAGATCCGGACGGAATCCCGCGGCAATCAACGGCGGCGACGCCAGGCCCGGCGGCAACGCTGATATTCACACAAATGGACCAACCTCCGAGGTCTTCCCATTCGTTGAACTTGGCTACACCGATCAAGCCGACAAGGTCCACCCCGAATGTGGCTCCGATCCCTACGCCTCCACCGGAAATCAAAACAGCCTCGTTTCTCGTAGGGTCGTACCAGACGCATGGCGCCGATATCGAGCCGCTAATGACGAACCCGGCACTCGCCGCGAAACATCCTCCATAAGCGGTTCGTGCCTGCTCTGTGGTTCGGAGATACAGATTGACGTCGTCCAGCCGGATGGCATGTTTTTGTCCGTCGATTGTAACGATAATCGCGTCGTGGATGATTTCGTTGGAACGGCCAGCGATAGTGTGGCCCATCACCAAACGTACGCCGTCGGTACATCCCGGCCAAAGTTTGGTTGTGGTGGTTATGGTTATCTCGATGACATTAAAGTCGGGCAATTGTCGGACGCCGGTGAACGGCAAACCGTCCCGTCCGGTGTCGAACTGCGCTGTGGGGCACCACGGAAACTCAACCGTTTCTTCGGTCTCGGCGACATCGCTACGACGTATCCAAAATCGGTCGGTACGGCCAGCTTCGATGTCCGATGCCCGTCCCACCTGATAAAACGATGGCGTGACGTTCACGACAATTAGAGAGTTGTTTCTCCTCGGAATGTTTGTCCAAGTGCCAGAACTCGGATAGTTGCGATTCGAACATGGCCGACTGTAAGTCGGAGCAGTGGCGTTGGGTCCGCCTCTGACCTTGACCGCGAAGTACTCTTGGCTGGCGAATCCTGGGAGGCTGATGAGTTCCCGTCGGCAAATGTCGGTCGGCTGAACGGTTGATTCGGTCAGGTTCGCTCGCATCCACCCACCACCCGCAATCTCAAGATATCCGCCGGCGGATCCGACAACGGTGACCTCGGCTCCAGAATGATAACTCCTGAGCGTAGTTCCGGTGCAGAAAGGGTAGGGCTCGCGCGGCAAATGATAGAGTCTCGCAGGAGCGATAACTCGAGCCTGAACCGGCCCGAACTCGAGTGGAAAGTCACGTGCCGCGTTGTAACACCGTGGCGCTGCCCTTGTCTGGGGAGGAGCAGTGTAACCCTCCGTCCGGAAGACAAAACTGCTCGACAGACCAGACTCGAGACCGACAGCAGTCATGAAAACTGTGTTTCCGCCGACATAACAACGCCAGTTCAGCGATCGTGTCCCGCCGACGGCCGACCGTTCGCTAAAGCCGCCGTTGGTCCAACTCATACGCACCGGCTCGTTCTCGTCGAATCCGGTAATTGAGCCCAGTGTCCGCAGCCCGCCGTCACATCGGAACGGGCTTTCAGCGAGATTCACTTCGAGTTGCTGGACCGGCGGCTCAGGTGGCGGTGGCGGGTCTTCGCCAGGCTGGGCCGAGGCCATCTGTATCATTCGTGCCACGATGCTGGCTTCTTCGGCATCGCCTAGCTCTGCCGCTGGGGCCAGAACGTAGTGCTGGCCGGCATCAGGAGTATAGGTGGTGTAGGAAGTTGCCGGATCGACGCGCACCTTGCCCGGCCCGCTAACTGGTGAGAAGAAGTCTTCCGCTGGCTCGAGGGCGGCGATGACCGAGGTTAGGTCCCAGGACCGCATGTTGTATGAATTGCCATTCGGGTCGTGCCAGCTGAGATTCTGGGCGAAGTACGAATCTTTGATTGGATGATTGGGAACGTAGTTGAAGTCGTTCTGAATGCTCGATAAGGGATACAAGACGTCGGAGCCAAGGCGAAATTCGCTCTGGATCAACGTGGTCGGCCAGTCGGCAAATACCTTTTGGGCAGCCGCAGGGGCTTTCTGAATGTTGAACTCGGGTTGGCCAGTGTCGTTGTTGCCTCCCATGATCGACAGCAGCTTCGCTTTCTGGGCGACGAGGCCGGGATACTCATCCAGCAAACGGGCGGTGTTGGTGGAGAACCCGACCTGAATAATGACCACGCTGTTGTCGGGGGACTGTTCCATGACGGCCCGCATGAGCTCATGGCCTTGGGGGAGGCTGCCAGCGTTCACGTTGAAGGGATACCTACCTTCGGTGACCACCTTCCTCGTGTACTGATTGATGGGGTCGGAATCGTATGGCGTGGGGCCGCGGTACACCCCAATGGGAATGTCCGGTCGACCATAGAAGGTATTGAGCAGATCGATGTATTGGGCGCCGTAGTTGGAGTTACGAGACAGGGTGACGGCGGCGATCTGAGCAGCACCTTCGTTGGCGTACCCGTGCAGCATGGCCAGCGCCAAGGCGTCGTCAATGTCGGGCCCCATGTCGGTGTCAAAGATGACAATGGTCGGACCGTCCGGATTGATGGGTGGAACTCCGGGATTCCCTCCCGATCCGCCTCCGCCTCCGGTGGGTGTGAGTCGGTTGGTTTCGACCCAGCCGGTTGTGCCGGTGTTGGTGGTGATGTTTGACCAGTCGCCTTGGGTGCTGTTTCGGGTGATGGTGTCGCCGGTGGTGAGCCAGGTGGTGACGTTGGCTTCGTTTGGTGTGGTGCGGATGGGGTCGGTGCGGACGCCGAGTGTTGTGTAGCCTTCGGGGCTGGTATTGACGGTGAATTGTCCGGTGGTTCCGCCTCCGCCTCCGGTGGGTGTGAGTCGGTTGGTTTCGACCCAGCCGGTTGTGCCGGTGTTGGTGGTG